>JAHWFP010088946.1:21457-66984 GCA_023313725.1 Lithobius niger
GTTCTTATTTGAAAAGCAAATAAAAAGCTTTCTTTCCTGAGGTCAGGAATAACTTTCATGATTTCTTTACTGAGGTCGGGGATAAGGATTATAGCGACGGGGAATGGGAAAAATTCGACGTGTAACGTTCTTTTTTAAACACCGTGTAATAAGCTTGTTTAGCCGATTGTAAGAGTTCGGCAAGGAGATGGAAGGGCATTGCCGCTGACACCGTACCCGTTTATTAAAATGAAATGTTACTAGCTGTACCCCCAGCGTAATATACGCCGGTCTAGCCGGTTCCCGCGTACCTAAGTGAAATACTTAACCCCCCCCCCTCGAATTCCCCCATTGTGTGGTGTGAATATCCCCACCCCCGTGCCGCTCCCCCTCCCTTTGAACACCTGTTGTATGGTTTTCGTAGGGAAGTAAATGTCTTTTTGCAATGGAGGACGCTGCTGTTATGTTGCTGAATTGACTGTTTGTCCGTTCTGACACTTAAGTGCGATAAACCCAGCGACGATAGAGCAGACATTGATTGTTTCTCAACCATTTTTGAAAGCTCTTCCTGATTGTTATAGGGCACAAACATTGTAACGCACACACAAACGTTTGTTACTGATTGTTATGCACACACACCTGATGATTTTGCTCAGTGCCACCCAAGCCTTTTATATATATAGACTAGCTGTACCCCCAGCGTAACACACGCCGGTTTAGCCGGTTCCCGCATACCTGAGCGAAATACTGTAGTGGGCAGTGTGGAATGAAAAGGGACCCGACTGCCCCCTACTTCCACCTCCAAACTCCCCTGCGGTCTGATTTTCCCCCATGCCCCCCCCCCCTTCCCCCCGTAACCCCTTTCCCGTCCCGCACCGCCTCCTCCACCCCCGACCCGGATTCCCCTATTGAGTGGTCTGAATATCCCCATCGCTGCTCCCCCTCCATTTTAACCCGTGCTGATTTGTTTTGTTATGGAAGTAGCCTAAATGTCTTTTTTCAATGGAAGACGCTCAATTGCCCGTTTCTCAGTTTTGATACCAAGCGCAATAAATCCAACAACGGTCGTGCATGCAGTGATTGTTACTGAACCAAATTTGAAACTCTTCACGTCGGCTCTAAAAGGTAGCGTTATTACAGCAATATTTCGATTGTTTCTGATTGCTACAGGCTACACCCGTTTGTTTGACATTGTCGGTCGCTCGCCCTCTTTCATTATAGTGCATAATGATGAATTTGCTTGCCTAACCTAAGCGTATTATTATATAGACTAGTTGTGCCCGTGCGCATGCTGCGCACCCCCCTCCCCCGCCTCCCTCCAGGTGTTTGGTCTTTGGTTTTAAATTTATCAAATCGAAGACCGAACATGTGAATGACTCCCACATATGCCCTCTCCCCAACAATTACTTAAACCCCCAATCCCCACACTCCTGTCCCCTCCCCCCATACACGCTTGCGCACCTCCCCCTCCCCGAAAACGTCGCCCCGTGACATTTTTCCTTTGGTGCAGCTCCGGAAAAGTCGCTGGCGTGTGTTTGACTGAAGGCTAATAAAATCCCTATCACTGAGAAATCCAGCATTCAGTAAGCAAGTAATCCCATGTTTAAGTTAATCCTTTCGAAACAATTCACTTCGATAGCGCGTATTGCCCGCCACACACACTTGCCCTGGCACCCTCTCCCGCACCCCCCGAAAACGCCGCCCCGTGACATTTCCCCTTTGTGCAGCCCCGGAAAAGTCGTATGTTTGACTGAAGGCTATAAAAATCCCTGATTAATCCAGCATTCAGTAAGCAAGTAACCCTATGTTTGAGTTAATCCTTTGAAACAATTCACCTCGGTACCGTGCATGGCGACATTGTTGCAAGCAACGATTGTTGCCGCCCACTTAAAAACAATTCAACTCCTTTCTGGAAGTGAACATTTAGGAAATAAATAAATTTCCTTCGTATCAGGCTGCCAATTTCGAGCTCGAAATTAAGAACCAATCGACGTTTGGTTTAAAGTTGTCTGGTTTAGTAGACACGGGTTGTTTTTGTTTTTAGTTCAAACGCCGACAATGGCACAGTCCACGCGACTAAAACTTTGTTGGCTGCTTTGGTACCACAACAATACCAAAAAACTAACCCAAAAACGATGTGGCAGGTTTGGTAAGTGGCGCCATCTCTTCGAAGACTTTGGAAAATGTGTTACAACCCGAACTTGAAGGCCAAGGCCGTCAATAGATGGCGACATGGCTGGTTTGGTAAGTAGCGCTATCTGTCCGAAGACATTGGAAAAGTGTCCCAACCCGAATTTGAAGGCGCATCCCGTCAACAGATGGCACTACAGGGTGGAGTACTTGATTGTACGACGGAATGGCGTGGCCGGTGACTTGGCCGCCTGCTCCCTATTGTACAGGGTGTTCGGAAATTGGTGTCAAATATTTTGAGGGTCCGCTGTGTGATCAAAGATAAGAAGAAAAAGTCCTATAAACATGGGTCCGGAAATGCACCAGTCTTTAGTTACAGCCCCCCCCCCCCCAGGTTTGGGGTAAACAGTTCTTAAATACCTCGTAATGATTCACCGTTTCCATTCCAAACTCAGGATATGTGCCATATCATACCTGGTATTTCAGTACTTCATAATACAGTATTGGGTCGCACAACTTATCAGAGGGAGAGGTAATTTTCTTATGGGGGCGGGGGGGAACTAAAGACTGGTGCATTTCCGGACCCATGTTTATAGGAATTTTTCTTCTTATCTTTGATCACACAGCGGACCCTCAAAATATTTGACACCAATTTCCGAACACCCTGTATATGTAGATGTTTGGGAAATTTAAAAGCTCAAAGTTGAAACAGGCCAATTTTGCGGTGAGCGGAGACCACCGACAGGTTGAGCAAAGCATTGATAATCGTACGTCCGTTGCAGGAAACGTGAAGGGTCCACCTGGTGAAGGCCCTGACGAAAAGCTGATATGGTCTTGGATATGACAAGTTCGTCCGGCAGTGAGTTCCACGGATTCACCACCCGAAGAGCTAAGAAATACTCTCCACAGTCCAACTGTGGTTTATCAACTACCAGTTTAAGGGAGTGTGCACGCGTAGCTTTATAGTGCGACATGTCAAAGAAGGGGGTGACAATTGGGAAATTTTCGTGTAAGATCTGGTAAGTCAGGGCAAGATCTGCATGCAGGCGTTGCAGTTCTAATAGTTGTAGGCCAGCACGCAACAAGCGTTTACCATATTTCAAGTTTCGCATGTTTGGAAGTGATCTTGTAAAGTAATGCTGTACCGACTCCAAATGGCCAATGTCCGACAAAAGGTATGGAGACCACACAGGGTTGGCATATTCAAGAAGTGACTGCACAAAGAACTTAAAAGTCCAAACAACGATTTGCGATACGAAGTCTCTTGAAAGCTTGTGCAGTTATTTTTGCACAGTGGGTAAAGGGCTTTAGGTCAAATGTGAACCACACACCGAGGTCCTTAGCCAAATCCAAAGTGGGTAGTAAACTACCGTTTAAATGAAAAGGGGCAACAGGGTTTGTTTTCCCAAGGTGAAAAGAAAAAGAAAGAAGAAATTGGCAGTTGCCAGATTGTTGACCATTCAAAAACAACTTGAATCGTTGAATCCAGTGGGTCGTGGTCACTTGTGACAAGTACTTCCAGACTTGCCTTTACATCGTTAGCGAATTTAGGATTTAAAACATCAGATGTAGGTTGAGATGGTGAATCGGCAATGTTGTGTTGCCGATTATTTCTGGCAGTCCGTTTGCATTATTACTAGCCTGGATGTCAGAGATCAACTAATCTATTCCATTGGGTGAAAGTTTTGGGTTGCGATGCAGCTTTTAAGTGGGTTCGTGGGCATAGCGGTGTGTTAAGAAACGAGGTTGCTGATGGACTAGCGCGTGATGTGCTGCAGAGTGGCCGTGAGCTCCTAATACCAGTCCTGTCTGCCCGCATGAGAAGAGTTGCCATACGCCAGTGGTCCATGGCTCTGTGGCAGATATCGTGGCATTCTGCACGTTATGGAAAGACACTCTACGCTATTCACCCAACGTGTTCCTACAGTTCCAATATTGACAGGCTTGCTTTCCGCGATGCTAGGATATTGTCCAGACTACGTGTAGGCTTGACTGTATTACGGGTGCATCAGTTTCGGTACGGGTGGGTGGACTGTACTGTTTGTCAAGTTACAGAGACCCCTGGTCACCTGCTTCTTGTATGTCGGAGGTTTGTGAGAGATCACAAGCGCTTCACACTGTGGCTGGGCGCTCTTCCAGCTCTTGAGAACCTGTTGTCGCACTTCCAGGGAGTGGGCCCAGTGACTAGACTTCGTGCAGTTGCCTTGTTTTACGTAGATACGGGAGTAAACGTTTAGACCCCCCCCGGTGGAGTACTGGTGCTGTTGAGATTTGGGCATTAGAATATCGGCAGATGTGTGCATGCCAAGGGCCCAGTGGAACTTTCCATAAATGGGAGAGAGAAGGTGGGTTGCAGTTAAGGTTCCAGCCATGTGTGTGCGTACGCTGGTTGCATGTGCTTCATCCAAGTATTCCCCGGGCAAGTGTATCCCAGCAGTGAAGAGAGTGGCAGCATGTGAGTTAGTGAATGTTTTCGATTTTGTGCTATTTCAAGCAGTGTATGGCTATGGTTGTAAAGGTAGGGTTGTTGTGGCGGTTTTTGTGCAAAATGTACTTGTTATTAGTCTAGTTGGGACGCATAGCTTAAGGCTGAGGCCTCAATAAATCGATCGAAAGGAAAGGACTAATGCTTATTTTGATCACCGGTGGCGTTTTCCCAACATACCGAAAAATTGCATTACGAATGATTGCAATCTTTTTATTTAATGTCTCCCCAATCGTCAATCCTTAAAAGGCACGTATTGGAGTTAAAAGAGTGTTAAATGCCAAATTTCATTCATATCTGTTGCATAATTTATTTTATCTGAGCTACATTAGTTTTTGTTTTAAATATCCTAAGCTAGTGGCCATGCAACAACAATGCAAGCATTAAACAATGACTTTCTTACAATGAAGTAACAATGAAGTGTAACAATTATTGAACTTGGCGTGCGGACCAGTTGCGTGGTCCTTGATAAATACCGATGCAAACCTATTTCCGTTGTCTTTTGGGCATAAATCACAGCTATATTTATCAAATCAAAAACCAAAACTGGCAAAAGGGTACGCCAAGTTCCGAATGGTTTGGCCCTTCAAATGAGTGATATCAACACGCCAAAACATTCGCCAAGTTAATCGCACCGCTTAATAGTTCGAAGGTTAAATAAAAACTAGAACGTTGCTACTTTCGGTAGCAATACTCTAGTTTTCATTTAACGTCTAAAGTATTATTCGGTGCGATTAAGTTGGCGAATGTTTTGGTGTGTTGATATCACTCCTTTGAAGGGCCGAACCATTCGGAACTTGGCGTACCCTTTTGCCAGTTTTTGTTTTTGATATGAGTAGAAGCAAATCACTATTACGACAAATTGTCTATGAAAAGCATTGTATTCTATTGTTATCGAAGCCAGGGCTTCACAAACAGACCTACTGCAATACTGGCTCTGCCTTCAACGAGACCTACAAAACCTTTTCGAAACTTAGTGAATAGTACACGATACCTACGAGGAGGCTGTGCTTGGGGAAATATTTTTTATTTTTTTCCGGGCCGGTTGTACTGCAGTCTCCGTTATTCGTTTTCTCCCCCTTTGGAAACTTTCCCCATGAGTTTAGCGATGCTCGCGAAGTGTTTGTAGTGCTCGGACAATTCCGTAAACGAAAGTTGCAACAAAGTAACCACTACCGTTGTTTGAGGGTCGTATTCCACAAAGTGCACTTGCGTGTCGTCATTTGTAAATCGTACTCTGATTCTTTTCTCCTCTCCGACACGAAGCGCTTTTGTTTCAAAATCCAATAAGAATTTCATTTTGTTTCTGCGGTCGAGTTTGGACAGTTCCAACTTTATTGCCAACATATGTTTTTCGTGCACAGACAGCTCCAATTGCTCGATTAACACTTCTCCGGCTATTTCGATGAACGGATCGAAGGCCTGTTTCGAAGTGGGATCCGTAACGCTTTTCCATAGACCCTCGTCCGTGCTTTCCCAACCTTTCCAGGGGAACGTATTTTCTTCTTCGTCCTTGGACTGCAATTTTTCCCTTCACTGATTGAGTACAGATCTGTTGATCTGTTGATCTGTTGATATAGGTAGGTCCATTCCAACAATTTGAGTCTAAACTCGGTGGTAAGCCCTGCCTGTTTGTTAAAAACGAGAGTCGGTTCGCTTTCAATCGTGACGTTGAAGTATTTACTCAGCATAAAATAACTGCTAGTGGCGTCCATGATGAGAATGTATCGTAGAGTTTGGTCTTTAATAAAAACAAATATTTTATTCAAAAAACGTTATTACAAATCAAAATTATTTTATGCAACAAAAACATTATTACAGCCTGCCATCACTGAGCCATTCGTTTCTTTTTCTCTCTTCGCTCTCTTTGAGCCAGCCTTCTTTTTTCCCTGAACACTATTTTCTCCTCTTCAGTCATTCTTGCTCGTCGGTCTTTTTCCGCAGCTTGTTTTTTCGTTTTCTGAATAGGAGTTAGTGTGGTGTGCCTATCCCTATCTAACCGTCTTCGTTTATCCCCAGCTCTCTTCTTCCACTCTTCTGGATTTTGCACTTTCAACTGCCTACTCTCCCTCATCCGCAATTTCATCATCTCGGCTTCTTGAACCTCGACATTTTCAACTTCTTTTATCCTCTGTTGCACTTCATCCCCATTCCACCCAGCTTCCACCTCTTCATCACTGATTACACCATCGGACATACCTGTCCACACTCCGTCATCAGATAAAGACTCCATGAGCAAATCACGATGATAGCCATCCCCATCGTAGTCATCATCCTCATGGTAAGAAATATATTTGACAGCACGATGTCCGATGTCCAAAGTTTCTACTTTGTCGTCGTAGGCTGACAGAGATTTATTCACCACGGTCGTGGCCAGCTGGTGATGGCTGTCACTGGCGATCTTGTACCAACTCCAAATTTGTTTGGGGTTCGAATGGAGAGTCGCCCTATAATCTTCGTGGCTTGTGTTTCTCCACGAATCTCTTGGAAATTCCCTTTCCTTTTCTTTTTACTTTGGGAGGTCACGAGCGAATACATCTTGCTGCTCAACCCCACAAACTCTTTTATCGGTACTCCCTTCATCTTTCATCTTTCCCAACACTTGCTTATTGACGTTGCAGAACTGTGGGTGTTGAGGGTCGTAGTTGCTAGTGTCGAATCTACTCATGTTTTTAGTCATGTCCACGTATGTTCTCGGTTTCGATGCAATAGCACAGCCAGTCCGTGTCTGTGAACAGCAGTCTTGCTCGATCTCCATATTGGGGCCGTATGTATCGGTAGTGAAATTCGTAGAGAAGGAGTTTGGACAACTCTAGTATGGCGAATCCTGAGTAGGTGGGAACATCGCACGTCATCTTGCATACTTTCGAGTTGATCGGAACCAGGTTTTCGTGCAATATCTGAAACGAATAGGCGTTGGGTTGGGTGGAATATTTGATGGCTCGCTTGCTGTCAGTGCATAGCTTGACTTTCAGTCTTTTCTGTTTATGTTCAATCGTGTTCCCAAACACCGAATTAGGACACAATTGTGAAATTCCCCTTCAGACACCGTTTTCGATCCCTTTCGTTTTGCCATATGAAAATCTATATATTGTTTCAACCAGGGCTTCTGATTGAAACTCAGCACCCTCCTGACGTGATGAAGGACCAAGCCATGTTCGAGGTAGAATTTTAGGTTACGGTAGTGAATTACGTACCACGTCTTCATCAGTAGGTTGGCCACTAGCTTCACGACAGGTTTCACTGGTTTTCCTCTCAACAAAGATTTCGAATAGTCTGAAACTAATTCTTCTTTTATTTCAAATTTTTCAGGAGCAAGCGGGTAGTCGTTGTGGAGCTCGTGAAGTTTGTTCGTGTAGTCCAGATCTACTTCCAGAATGTATCCTACCAACGACGTGTCTGCTATCTTAGTCACGTCGAAAGCTAGAATCTCATCTTTAGTCAAATACCTAAAGCCTTTGTAAGGCAGCAGCTGGCTCATGGCCCAGCCGTAAGCGCTATTGATGTCCCAATCGATGATGTACTTGTTAGGTTTTGTTGGATCGTATGTTTCGGGAATGTACGGGTTGTTGGCCTCCGCGAACCTTCAACTAATGAAGCTAACTCCACCCCGTATTCCCGACAAGATGAAGTTATGTTTGCTGGAGTGAGTAAATACTTCCAGCTCGGCCTTGGTCATCTTTAAAGCTGCCATCCAGCTAAACCCTGGGGTGGAGACGTAATAGCACGAATCTATGTCATGGTCTCGCAAGCAGAATCACGCGGAATTCTTCGAAAATGTCTGCCAAAAGCAGACAGTCGGTCAGCTGATACATTTCGCGGTAAAAGCAAAACTTTTTGATTTTCAGCATACTCCAAATCTTTTTGGCATGATCGTATTGTTCGTTAGTAAGACCTTCTTCTTTCAGTTTGGAATAAAAGTCTTCTTTCGGTGGTAAAGACTCCTCTTCGAACACACTCATGCTGGAAACGTGTCCGTAAGGGTAGTATCCCTTATGGGTTCACAGATCCACGGCAGTATCTTCCTCGACATCGGGGAAGGAACCATTTGTCCTTCCCACCAGCATTTAAGAATTCCTTCACCTTCCTAAACTCGTAATCACGTTTATGTCTCTCCGCAAAAGTTTTTAGCGAAGATGAGAGAAAATTAAAACTGTCTATAAACCTAAGTCGAATGCACCTTTTCTTTTTTTTCGCTTCACCCCATCCCGTTTCAATGGCGATGGTCATGCTCATGAACCTTTCTGTATTTCTCACGAGGACTTCTTCTTTTTTCGGAAACTTGTGCACCGCTCTTACCAGTAGATGCATATCATAACCTTTGAGGCAGTGAAATTCACGTAGATCATGGTGCGCTCTCGGGCATTCGAATTACAACTCGAATGAGAAGCTCTTCTGTACTGGCCCGTAACATGGCAGTGATCCCGGACTTTGTCGTCTTTTGAACCGAATGGCTTTTTGCAGTATATGCAGTCTACAGCATGGTTAAAATTTGCCTCTTGGACCGGAGTGAGACATAGTGGTTGGACTCTTTTTAATGTTTCGTCGTACTGGTGCGCTTCAATCACCAACTGATCGAGGAATTGTTCAGCGACATGCCATCCAATGTTTTCCTCAATTTCAGCAAATAAAGACCGCAAAGCTTTGTACTTTGATTGACATAAAGTTTTACTGTAAATAAATAACCGGTCGTAGTCAGCCATCTTTCGTTACAGATAAAATTAAACAATAGGTTGGTTTTCCCACAATTTGCGAGCCCTATAATTAAACATCTGATATTTGAGGGTAGTAATGGATGATTTTTAGGTTCTTTCTTAGGCACAAAAAAGTCATATTTTTTTTATTTCCATAGCTTTTTTTATTTACACATTTTTTAAATGTTTACACAGTTAGCAAACCCATGAAGTCTTTGTCGGAAAATTTATTGTTGGAAACATCTGAATGAGCTACTCCATGGTCTACATTGCACCATAATTTCACATTGCTGGGACAATCGTCAGTGACGTACACCCGGTAATTTTCCCGGTGAATTCCATCAAGTTTAAAGCATTGTAAGATGGCAAGTAAACCAGGGTTTGTTGATAACATTTTTTTAAGTTTCCCTTTAGTTTTGTGAATGTTCTCTTACACCCTAGTTCTAAGACAAGACCAGTTCGTCTCCGTTACATTCGTTCACCTTTTCGCTAAAGGGGTAACAGGGGTAAACACGTGCGTATAATCGTGCTAATTGAAAGTAGTCAAAGACACGGGTTTTTGCTCGTCATACTTGGTCTCTAGTTTTTTACTTATGTGCCGTTTAAGAGTTTTCAACAGTTTTTGATTTTCCGGGTAGCTGGATGAAATACATCCTTTATATTTCGATGTTTCATCCGAAACGGGAGTCCCCGAACCTTTTAAATCTTGAATCTGAATGGAGGGAGACAAGGAAAACTTTACACCTTTGTTAAGCTTTGTGCCTTTGTCGTTCTTAAGTTTCAACAAGTTAAGATTGAAAAGATTCGTTTGCCAGGATGGTTGAGACATTTTAAAGTTATTATTTATTTTGAGGTTCTTCCTTTTATTATATAGGAGAAATTTTAAAAATAAGCCTCGTCGACGGGTCAGTACATTTTAAAATTTCTTGTATTTAAAAAAAGAATGACGATCAATAAATTTGGACAAGCATTGAAAAGGACGAGGGGGAAGGGAGTGAAGTGATGAGAGTGATGGGAGTCTGAGAGGACAGCCTGGACTAGGATACGGTTTAACCCCCTGAAAAAAACTATGACATGCAAAGCAAGCGTGTAACTAAGGTTGGAGCTGCTATCGAACCTGAAGAAGCCGTGAATTATTCTCAGATCGGTACTCTGGCAACGGACGTTCAGAAACTTAAAACCGACTTGCCTCCTGCAATTACTCTTATCACCGACGAGTTGGCTTCCACCATTTCTAGCATAAAAAATACATTGTACTTACATGAGGCTGACGGGAATTTTTACGTGAAGAAGAAGCAGATTAAGGATGTAGCTTTTCCCCGGCACACTGCTGATGCGGCACCAAAGTGTACGTTGACACGAATTGTTTCTTGCAGGACGACCAGAAAGTATACTTTAACGCAATATACAAGTCGATTAGAAATTTAAGCAATCCTACTTTACCAAGCGATGCTGTTGCTAAGGTATTCGTCGACGGCAATTGCTTGTTACAATATGACTGGAACGAACACTTCAATGCCGCAAACAAACAGATTAGAAATCTAAGCGAACCTACTTTGCCGAGTGACGTGGCTGCGAAGAAATGTGGGCATGAAAACTGCTTCACGAAAATCAGTTTCAGCATAAAAAGCCCATGGGAAAAAACAGGTGATTGTTTCATTAATTCCGATCCTCTTTCAAGGTTTGTATGTACAAGTTATGGTTTAATTCACAAAGCAATTTTATATTACAGCAATCCGAGCGTAGCACTCATTGCTAAATGTAAAGTAGGAACGAGAGCCCTTTACACTACTAAACTAAAGGACGAGCATTCGACAGCTACTGATTTCGAAAATCCTTACGTAACAGAAAAAAATTCTCCCATCGCGGTACAGGCATTCGAAGAGTTTCACAAAGAAGACATTTATTTTCAGTTAGATTTGCACGTAAATTTTCAATAGATGACTCGTTGGTGTCTTCTCATCCTATCCAAAACAGCTTCGTAATGACGAGCCTTAGAGAAGGTGCTTAGGACAATACACAAAAGTGACCACACCAACACTGGTCAAAGTTTTGTACGCATTCGTAATTATATTTAATTCCCGGTCCCAAGTAGTTAAACACGGAAAGGGGAGGACCCATGTTACCAAAACTATCGAAATAACATGATTCACCTGCAATGGTGGAATAGGCTACCCAGTGACTTCCTTCGCCATCGTGGAAATCTAGCAAGTATATGATTCCGGTTTCGCCAGCAGGTCAAAGTTTTAAGGGAAGTGTGTCTTTACTAAACGTACCTCTACATTTTGGAATTTTCATTACTGTAGCCAATCAGTTTAAATCAAATTTTGTTAAAGGTTTATGAAAGTCGAATAAACCTGGGTGGCCTTAAGACCTCTACCACGGGGCAATTTTTATTTTGCTCTGTTTTTTCGTTTATTTATTTTTTTTTTGGAGCCAGACCCTTCCAATTGCTTGTGATGTCGCAAGAATTCAGCCAGAATTTTTGTATCGTTTTGCGCCCTTTTTATGGCAGACACCACTCCTGCAGTCCCTCCTGCCAAGCCTCCAATGTCCGCCATATCTTTATTAGTATTGTTGTTATTTAATACACAACTTCGACTTTACCTGTATCCAATTTTAGATTCATTTTCCTGTCCCCAATGAGCAGAGCGTGACAAGTAGTATTAGCCGGTACTGCGGCCCTAAACTTCAGTTTGACTTGTACGTCCAAGATTCCTGATTGAAGCCTCTCGGACTGTTTGGAGAGCAATCCAACACCACGAGAGGATAGGTATTCTTGAACTGAAGCAAGTCGAAACTCAAGTCGTTGGTGTCTTCGCACAGCTGCCTAAATTGCTGCGCCATTCTGTACAAGCCGACGTACTGTCCAGTGGAATAATTAGAATTCAAATCGAGAAACAGATAACGCTTGGAATTTAAAGTTGTGTAAGTATCTTGCAAACTGTAGTGGTCGAACAAGGCCGGGTTTTTAACTGAAGAGTCCTGTCTGTTAGTTTGAAAAGCTAGAACTATCCACCTAGGTTTCTCGACCACGAAAGTAGTCAGAACGTGCCAAGTGAAGCTAGTATTTTGACAGAGCTCGCAGCTATCGTAATGCCAGTGCCTAAATCCGAAATCCACGGTTGCTCTGTGGTCGTTGAGATTGTACAGTTTAAGTTTCTGCTCGTCCGAGCCCACGACGTTGGGAACGAACCAGCTAATGCTGCTTTGCCATTGGCCGCTCCAATTGCTTTGAAGATGGCGTTCTTGTCACTCACTCACATGAGTGTGAGCACGTGTTTAGTTCCGTAGATTAGCTTAACGTATTTTTTGAAAAATTCCGTGGCGTGTTTGGGAGTTGTATCAACAATGATGGACGCCTGCCGCTGTTTGAATACCAAGTTGTTGGTTAGTTGGGCAACCACGGAAGCCGCACTATCCAATGACCAGCACTGGCTGAGCAAAGTCGGTTGCTTGGCAAAATCATAAATGAGCAGTCCCTTCATCAGAGTACCGAACCCCGGATAATTTAACTCGTCGACTTGCTTATCACCAAGATGGTATTTGATGTTAGAAAACAGGAACATCGGAGCATTATTGATAAGACTAGCTAGGTCAGCGGCTGCATAAGACGAATCATCGCCCTTCAGCAACCTCCCTTTAATCAGGAGGTAACTGTTGGCAGCGTGCAGAAACAAATCTTGGTTTTCTACATGTAGGCGGATTTCTGACTTTACGTTGTTGAGATTAGTGCCAACAATAGGATTGTATTCGTAATAAGTGTAAGACTCGGCCGATTAATTGTACACCAAAGGTTCGGTAATTTTTAAGTAATTTTTTTCTACGCTCATTTTCTGGGTGTTATGAATTTGATGAAAGCTTTGTCTAGGCGTCAAACCGTTTATTTTTATTAGAGTTAAAATTAAGAAAGAATCCATTCCTTTTTTTTGAAACAAGAGCATTTTTACCTTTTTTTAATTTAACTCATAGATCTCAAATGAAGATACCATGAGCGTCTCACCGTTTAAATCCAACGGCTCGTTGGTCTGCGAAGTGAGCCAAACTCGTGTAATTCTGTTTAATTTGGTAGTCACTGGGAGGTAAATTAAATTATGAGGGGAGTCTATGGTTTTGAAACCGGCCGGTGAATTGCGATAAAAGTAGTATGAATTGTGCTGGGTGTCGTTTTTTCGGTAAGAATTGCTGATGATGTCAACGTGTACAAAAATTGTATTGATGCTCATAATGTTGACTGTATTTTGAATTTCTCGACTTCTAACATAGTTGCCCGATTCAAACCCCAAAACTTTAGCCAAACTCTTGTTGCCCAAAAAGGATAAGCCGTAGTTTGGATTGGTATTTATCAAGTCGGTTCTTAAAACGTTTAGATTCGGAAGAATCGTAATGGCTTCCTTGCTGTGCTCTTTGCATCTATCACCGGCTTGAGAAATTTATTCAAATCTTCGATTTCGTAAGCACAGGGTAGAAATCACATAGGTGAAGTGGTTGCGAAAAATAATCTGAATTAAATTTTCTTCTTGATGGGGGGTGGAGGGGGGCTAACGAGGTTTACTTGTTCATACGATTACTAATCATTAGGGACTAGTCATTATTTATGTTGATGGTGGGAGGGGGAGGCACTGGAGAAATAAAAATGGGATGACAAAATTTTCGATTACCCATATTCAAAACCTGAGAAAATGTTGACGCCTCAACTCAAGGTATAAAAATAAAGTGACTCTTCCCTCCCTAGAAAAAAAAGGGCTTTTCGTATAATTTTTGAGACTGTCTGCAAATGTGAAATAAAATCACCTCCTGACAAACAAACAGGCCACACGTACTACATAACAACAGTAAGCGTAATTTAATTTTGGGGCAATACCTTGGTTAGCAGTATTTCCTGATTTCTTCTTACGAAATTAAGTAAGTAGTACTCTGTATTATCAAATTAAAATTAGTTGTGTGGAAAACGTACACCTTTTTTATCGCATATGGTGAAGGTTGAGTTAAAAATGTTCTACCATATAATAACACTGTGTCATCCATCTTTTGTCGAGTTTCATACAATAATTATGACAAGCGCACTATTTGCTAGTATGCCCAACCCCCTAACATATCGTAGTTTCTTTGGAGGGAGGGGTTTAAAGTATTTTAAGACATTTTGGCTGCTCAAAGTATCATTTTTTGTCCAAAAATTACTTTTTCACCCAGTTTGGACAATATTTTTTTTAGTGCCTTTCGTGACCCACCAAAGATTCATTACCCACACAAATTCCTTTTACCCCCACCCCCCGGCGATAAATAACGGCCGGTCCTTTAGCATGTAAATACGATTTTCTTCAGCAGTCATAATAAGCCAAACAACAAGCACATTCCATGTAGGAACAAAAACGAGGATGACTAGGATAACAGCACAACCGTTGTTCCAATATTTCCCACAAGATGTTACAGCAAAACGATGATGACAGTAACCAAATTACAGCAGAGAATAGTATTCTGACGAAGCAACGCTTGTTGCTTCATCCACTACTGATTCAGTTTACTTTTAGCAGAACGAAACGCGCCTGAATTAGGTCCCTTGAACACAAATGAAAGTGTCTTATATTACCTTTAGACAAACGAAAAGCGCTACGTGCAGGGTGCTCATCACACGGATCGTCGCATTAACGATTTGTGTTGCATTCTGGGGAGAACTCAAGAAAACACGTGCCGGGGCCTGAAAACATTTATTTCCATTTTAACTTTCCTGAAACTATACTTGATGTCACTGAAGTTCACCTGGAATGAATTTAAAATCTCAAGAAATCGAATAATTATTGTTAGTTTGGTTATAGCATATGAGTCCATGAAAAGTTCCGTAAGAACGATGAGTAACAGACTTCTATTAGGGTGGTGTCCTAGCGTTTGACCGATAACAGAGACTCGCCTCGACCACCTTTGGAACTAAACAACGAAAACTTTCAATTTCAAAAACTAGATGGCGCCAGTAATTTGTGCTTTTTAAAACTTCAGTATAATTTACAGCTTGTTTGTGGGCTCTGAATGTTATTCATAAATTCTTATTTAAAGTATTCTTTGGAATTCTCAGACGAATAAAATGTATTAAGCTATATTCTAAACTATTTTCGGTATTATTTTTAACCAATCACGAAGCAGTTTGGTTAAAACGAACGCCATGACATGTGTTATGTAATGTGCCACTCGTGCTTCAACTAAAAAAGTGAAATCTTCCAAGTCAACTGCCAGAAAGGGACAGACGAGTAAATTCAACTTTATAAACAACAAGTAAGTAGTTTGATAATACGGCAAAAAATGTTTGCTCACTTAGTGCAATTATTTTGTTGGTGGTCCGTGTTCATACTGGAGATAATCCCCTAAACAGTAAAATGTGTGGTAAGGCATATCTACGATTATCTGTTGCACATTTTAAGTCGAAAGACAGGAAGCTGATTATATCTAAAGTGTGACACGTCGTATTATGATTTGTGAGATTTTCTGCTGCATTTTCTACATTCTACGACACAGCAGTGAAAAACTGTTTAAATGTGGAAACCGTAGTAAAGCCTTTTAACTGAAGCTCATGTTTAGTTGCGTTTGGGGGCGAGAAGTGTCTTAATGTTTTTGTGACGAGAAGCCTATTAAAAACATAGTATGGGGTACTGCAATTTCTGGTGAATGAGGCTTGTTGCAACGTAAATGAATTTTTTCTACCGATCGTTCCTTCAATCAAGTTTGTAGTACGCAATTATCTTATTTAACGTGAATATCGACGATGTATACTCGTATACAAAACGGTGTGAAAACCTGGAAATGCAACCGTAGTGGTGCCGCTTTTCACACATAATTAAAAGAAATAGACAACTTTTAAATGCCACATATTTTTATTAGTATCCATGTTTGAAGTAAGAAATATTACAATGCATAGTCAACGTTTTTTTAATGAGAAACTTAAGTGAAAATTAAAAAAAGCTACAATTTCGTTGTAAAAGTGTGTGGCACTGTAGTCGAATGGATAATGGTGCACTGTAATGGTGCACTGTAGTCGAATGGATAATGGTGTAAACTGTAAATGGAGGTACTTTGAGCATTGGAATGGCAGTTTTTTTCGAAAAATTAGCGATTTTTAAGTTTGATATCTATCCAGAATCCAAGATGGCGTCTCTTGGCCATCGGACCTGATTCTAACCTCTGAATTTTGACCTTTTTATGGGAGGATGCCTATTTTGTAACGCCAAGAATTTGTAGGGCGGCGCCAATCTTGGTAACGCGTTGTTGACTGACCCACTCGTCTGTACACTGGAGTGAACCCTTTGAATTTTGACTTGTTTTGTGCTGAATTCTCATTCCGGGGAACTTTGTTGACGGATTTTTGCCTTCATTCCGGTGAAAAGCCGTTTGTATGCGAGGTTTGTGGTATGGCCTTTTCGCAATGTGGAAAGCCAAGTGAATGCTTTTTCGCGTAGGCACGTTGTCGAATTCATTCTGAGGTGAAACCTGTGTACTGCAAATTGTGTGATGCAGCTTTTTCTCTATTCTGGAATCATGATTCTGGAGGTATTTCGTATTTGAACGCGAGTTGCGTAATGCTGCATTCTCACGATGAGGACATTTTGTAGAACATTGACGAATACGCGTCGGAGAGAAGTGGTGTAAATGTTAAGTGTGCGATGCTGCATTTTCAGAAAGAGTGAGTGTGGAAATGTTTTTGGGCACATGTGTCGTCTAATACTTTCTGGAGGGAAGCCTTTTAGGTACGAATTGTGTGATGTTGTTTTTCACAAGGTGGATGTTTGAAAGAATACTGGAGAGACACCGCGTAAATGTGGAGTGTGTGATGGTGTATTTTCAGTGAGAGGAGATTTTTCACAAAGTTGGGTATTTTAACGACCCACGAACTTGTGCACAGCACAAAGAAACTCTTTGAATGTCGTGTGTGTGGAAAAGCTTTTGGGCATTTGAGTAATTTAATTTACCACGTACTTGGGCACATTGGAAAGTAACCTTTTGTATGTAGTGATTATGGAAAGGCTTGCGCAGAAGAGTTATTTATTCTGGAGAGAAGCAGTTTTTTTTAAAGAAAACATTTTATAGAATACTGCTTTTTCACACGGCGCAACTTTCATGTTGTCGAACAACTTTCTTGCTGTTGAAATTTGAAGGGTCCTTGTCTAAATCATTCTGAAGAAAGGCCAGTTTTGGGCGCATTGTGTTTCGCTTCGTTATGAGTGCCTCACGCGAAGGAAACGAGGTCCTTCCTTTCCCCACAGTTCCCTTGCATACTGGCATTTTGACGCGCGCTGCTGGAGAAAAAGTTAAATTTGTTACTGAACGAATCGAAAACGATTTGAAGATTGCAACTGATAAGGTTGAAGAGCTTACTCGCTCCCTGCACGAGATGGAAGAGTGCCTGAAAAACAGACTTGAAGAAACGGAGACCAAACTTGCGATTTCTATTGCAGCCTCGAAATGCAAAGAACTGGAGTTTGAAACGCAGAACGTTGAGCAGAACGATAGATACGAGAAGTTACTGGAAATTGCGATAAAGCGACACGAAGAAGAATTTAAATTTGCTGAAGGTGAATCTCTGGAGAAAGAAAGACTCGCTACCATATTCAAAGAGGAATCGTTTGCTCACACATCCACGCTCCTCGGAGATAAGAATGCGTTGATTGAAGAAAACGCGAACTTGACGAAGAGATTGAAGATTCTTGAAGCTAAGACTGCTGAATCGCTTGCTGCGGGAATGAGGAAAAATCAGGAAGTACGAAGGGTCACTATTGAGAACGACATTATTTGCTTTATGGCCTACCACCTCAAAAATATTCCCAGAGAGAAAATGGAGGATATCGTGGAGTCCCATTTCAAAAGCAGCGATATCTCTTCTGCTAGGGGATTGTTGTTTGATGCTGTCGCGCCTGCCGCCGCAAAAGACGGCTTTAAGGCCCCTTAGACCCGCATCGATTCCTGTAACCGTTCCGCTGCCCTTGCTGACCTAGGAGATGTTTACTACTTGCTGTCGTGGCTTGACTCCCGTGATGGCATTCTCCCACGATGTACCTTCCTCCCGGTGAATCCACTTTCGTGGCCTCCTCTTACCGAGAACTATGAGTATGACAGTGACTCTTCACACCAAATGAAAGACCTCATCAACGCCTTGAAGCTGCAGTTGGCCGCTTTTCAAGATGCTTGCGCGACCGTCTATGACAGAAATAAGAATGATACCCTAAGTGAACCCTTGATGAATGTTTTGAAGGAAGCGCGGGACGAAATTCGCAGTACTCTTAAAATACACGAGAAAGTTAACAGCATGGCGAAGAACTCTGTGAAGCAACTCGAAAAAGTCGAATTGAGAGTGGCCGCCAATCTGAAAGAAGTTAACAATTCTTTTGAACGCCTGTACTGCGACTGAAACGTACAAGAAAAGAATGAAAAACTTAGGACTTCACAGTGGAATGAACTTGATAGCAAGGTTTGTGCTCTTTCCACCAAGGTCTCTGACTTGCATACCTCTATTCAAAAGTTTTGGAAGAAACTGCAAATGCACCCACCTTCCCTCCCTCCCCCATCCTTCCTCTTTTCTCCTGCTCCAACTCCCCACCTCCCCTGCGTGAAGAGGAGAGAATTAGCGACTGCACTCCTGAATGGCCGACCGACCCATCCCACACCAGTGATGTCTCACCGTCATCTGACTCTGGTCCGAATCGCGATTGCACGGAGGAACCATCCCATCAAGATGCTGAAGAAGGTAGCCATCGTGATAACGACGCAGGACCCTCAAGAGGATGGATCAGACCTTGCGGGAGAAGCGCAAAGATTTTTCTTGGTGGATGTGATGCTAACATGACCTCTCGCGAAGTTTATGAATACGTTAGTGATTTGATCTATGGTGAAACTGGGGAAGATTCGAGGGTCGTGATCAGGAAGATGATTAACAAAAAGATCGCCAAACCCTGGAAAACATCCTTTCAAATTGAGGTCCCTATCCACTTCAGGGCTCTCATCCTCCTTGAGAAGCACTGGCTTCCTGGGCTGATTGTAAGGCTATTTGTGAATTACCCCCGTCATTATCATCATTCGCGGCAGTAAACACTCTACGCATCACGTCTTGGAATTGCTGTGGCGCCAAGAACGTGCTTCACCACATTAGGCTCCTTTGTTACTCTTGCGATGTCTTACTTCTTCAAGAAACATGGCTCCACAGCTACGAGGATTATGTGCTCAGAGATGTTCATCCTGACTTCTTCTGTCGTACCATGAGTGCAATGAATGATGAAGATAGCGTGATCGGGAGACCCTTTGGGGGCCTTGCGATCTTATGGCGTAAGTTCAAGATGAAGAGCATGTCTGGCTTTTCTCATGCCCCCAGCACCAGAGTCATGTGGGCAGACTTTGAATGCAACAAATCCACGTGGAGGATGGTTAATGTTTATGCTCCGACGGACACTGGGACTGCCGAGTGCCGCGATATGCTCATTGACGTTTGGGGAGAGATTGGAGCCTCAATTGATTTGGATCAAGGTGAACGTTGTATTATTGCTGGCGACCTCAATACAGATTACAGTCGGAAAGGATTCTTTCTTGAGACCTTGAATCTGAACACTGACGACCTCGACCCTGAACGTCTGGATGACTGTGACGCCAATTGGGGACGCTTTACTTTTGTGAGTAATTTTAATGGATCCACCTCGTGGATTGACCATTTCCTTGGCAGCAAGGGCTGTAGGTACCTTGTGATTCACTCCAGAGTGCTTGAAGACATCCTGTCTTCTGATCATCTCCCTCTGCACCTAATGTTGAAGACCGCTGATCATGTGAATTTTTCTGCCCATCCTACTGATTCCCAAAGGAGCAATGCAGGAATCGACTGGAAATTTGCCCACCGCGATTTGATTAAATTGTACAGGAAAAGGATTGATGAAAATCTCTCTGCTGCCCCTCCACCTGAAGTGCTGGACTGCATCCATGTTGGATGCACTGACTCTCAACATCTTGCTGACATTGATGGCGCTTACACCTTTCTTAACGAAGTCATGAAGAGGGCTGACGGCGAGTGCGGTAAGCCACACAGGAAGAAGCTGAAACGGCGAAATATCGGAGGCTGGAATCACCACGTTAAAGAGAAATACAATGACTTCATTTTTGCCCACCGGAACTGGTGTTTGCACGACAAACCTATCGATAGCCCCCTCAATGAAACCAGAAAAGAAAAACGAAGAATCTTCAAGGGAGCGATTAGGTGGTGTAAGAAGCACGAACGTGAAATCAGGCTTAATGAATTCGTTAAGGCTAATAGACGTCTTACCCCGGCGATCTTCTGGAACAAAGTTAACTCCCTTCGGTCCAACAAGCCCACTATGCAACGGGAAGTCTCCTGGACCTGATGGCATTTGCGCAGAGCATATTAAACTTGCGGGTCCGATGCTTCGGGCCGCAGTCTCTGCTGTTCTTCAGTGTGCCTTTAGACACTCACACGTCCCCAAAGGTACCAACGACGTTTTGGCTATCCCCATTCTCAAGGGAAACAGACTTTCTCCATGCGAAAGCTCGAATTACAGAGTGATTAGTATTACTTCCCCGTGGTCGAAGGTTATTGACGGCGCAATCCTTAACGAAATTCAACCCTTGATGGAAATCTCCCCATTCCAATTCGCTTATAAGAAGCTTCACTCGACAAAGATTGCTGCTAAGATTCTCGAAACTGTTGTTGAGAATGGCACCAAACGTGGCGGAAAGGTCTTTGCCTGCTCCGTCGACATCAAAAAAGCTTTTGACAGCATTCCAAGAGAAAAAATTTGGGAGTGCCTCGCTAAGAAGAAGATCAAGAAGAATGTTATCCTCCTCATTAAGGACCAGTATGACAATGAGTCTATCAGAGTTAAGCGCGGTAATTACTTGTCCTCTACTTTCTCCATTGAAAAGGGAGTCAGGCAAGGAAGCCCTCTCTCTGCCCTTCTTTTTACTGCTGTTCTCGACATGGCCCTCGCAGATGCACAGAGGGGACTTGACGCCTGGCACATTGGGACACTGAAGATGTGCTTTCTTGCTTACGCCGACGATGTCTTTTGCCTTGGTCTCAGCCGGGAGGGACTCCAAGAAACGCTTGACTCACTCGTCAAGAGTCTTCGACACGTTGGTCTTTCCTGCAACGTTCGCAAAACCAAGTGCATTTGTTTTTTCACCGGGAATGAGATGAGGTATGAGATCAAGAAAATTACCCTCTATCAAAAAGAAATTGAGTGGGTTGATCACCTTTCATACCTTGGTTTCACCTTCTGCTCCGATCTGAGTTGGCGAGGTGAACTTTCTCGCATTCGTCAAAACCTGTGCAGGCAGAGCAATGCTGTGTATATGATGTTCCGGAACATCGTTTCGACTGAAGACCTCTGGGTCGTAATGCGAAGCTGCGCCCTTCACCTCTATGGGATTGAGTTCTGCAATGACAAGATCAAGGGCCAGTGGAATGAGATCGCAAGAGCCTACCACCTGGCGATTAAGAGATCATTGGGTTGGGCTCGCTTCTCTAGCAACCATGAGGCTTGCTTCCAGCTTAACCAACTCACCTTCCCTCTGCAGGCGACTTGGAGTAAAGTTCAACTGTGGCAGCAACTGAGAAAGTGCAAAAACCGCCTGGCTTCTTGCCTGTTCGGAAATTCCAAGGGCTGGAACACTCAACTTGGCAAGGAATTCAACAATGCCTTGTTGGAATACGGGAGGTGGTGCTGTTCAAGAGAGGGTCTCGATTTTCGGCAAGAACTTCTTAGAAGACTTCAAGCTAATTATGTCCTCCGCTGAACGTGCTTGCTCACATATGCTGTTGAACTTAACCTCTTCTGCACCTTTATCTGTACGCTTTCTCACTGCTGAACACTTTCTGGTGTGATTCTGTTCGTAAAAGAATTTCGTGAATTGTTTTGTGCTTCTTTTTCACAACAGCGAGCTGCGGGTCCGCTTGTGCTACATTTTCACAATGTGAACTCTAAAAGGTTCGCAGCCGAATTCCTTCTGGAGAGATGCCATCGAAATGTGACTGGGCAATTTGTTCACCATCATGTCCGAAGTTGATTCTTTAGTATTTTTGTATTATCTTATTATACCTTTAATTGTGCTTGAAGTGTATGAATTGTTGTTGTTGTTGTTGTACCTAGCTGTACTCTCAATAAATACCTTACCTTACCTTACCTTTATTATCTACGGTCGAATTCTACTCTAGGTGATTTTGTAAGGTGTGTGCTACTTCAAATACTAAGCTTCAGCAGGTCCCCTTTTCGGCAAAACAATGAATGACATTTAAAAAAATTGGTATGTTTTATAAAAAAAAATCCTGTAACTTTTTCGTGTTTTTTTCCTTCTAATTATGCTATAGGTTAATTGCTAGAAAATTCTTATTCATCGTATTTACATGACACAGTGCAAGAGTGCATTTTTTAGGGTACTTCTACTTCGAAGCGGGGGGGGGGGGGGGGGGAAGGCCCCAGCTTCAAAACCCTTTATACATTCACATATCTTTCAAATTTGGCGTCACTGGTTATTAGTGCTAAAAATTGTTTAAAATATGACTAACAGAAACCGTGCCAGTCTAAAAAGTGTTCGCTAATGAGAAAGCGCCTCCGTTACTCTGTCCAGTAGCAAAGACAAGAAAAATTGTGGAGGGGACAAATAAATCTAGCTCGGGGTCTGGGGAAGAGCTTCCCTACAGCATTCCGAGGAACTGAAGCATTTTATGGTACATCACTGCCGAATCCGGCTTCTTTAGAGTATTTATTCATTTTACATATTCTTGCAGAATTTCTGTAGCATTATGACACAATGGTGGAAGAAGTATCGTTATGTATTTGTTACACGAATCCTATAAAATATTTAGTGTGTGACACTGCACCTTCTTATAAATGAAGCTTGTTACAGTGAAAGATAGATTCGTTCTGGCAATCAATCCTTAGAATTAAAATGTAGTACGAATTTCGTGTTTAACGAATGTGAGACTATACATATTTCAGTACACAATTGTCGGAAAACCTTAAAATGTATATTTTGTGATGCTGCATTCTAACCTATTTAAAAGAAGTCTCTTTTATAAACGTTATTTTTATAAACCACCAGTTGTGAAGCACATAATAATGATGTTGCATAGCATATTTTACTTTGATGAGACACTTAAGAGCTTATTAATAAAGCTGCACTTTCGTTAAACTAGTTTTGAAGTATCGTAATTGAATGTTTAATGGTGTGAAGCCTAGTCCAGGTTAAAAACCCTCTTTTACCAGGAGGGGTTTCTCTCATCACCAATACCGTAAGGTGTAGTTTAATCACCACTTTCTTAATTATTGCTTGCTGGGGGAGAGGGGGGGGAGGCGGTGGGAATCACTGAGTTTTAATTCAGTGTTGTTTTAGAACTTACCTTGTTTTATCATGCTTTAGCTTATCTTAAAACTGTATTGTTGCCACAATTTGGTAGTCAGAAGATTTATTGCACACGATAGCAAAGCATTAGAAGTTTGGCACACCGTCTGTATCTGGTGCACCCAGCACTTTGCTGTCTGCTACATCCGCTGTGAATTGGGTTGTATTTAGTTAAATCGGCACTGGTGCCAGTGTGTTACTCGTTGATATCCTCGTTGAAACATGGGTAACCTTGTTAAGTGATCCCTGACCAGTTCAACATCTTAAAGAGCAATTACATCCATTTTGACATGCATGTTTTACTTTTGGGTCCCTTAAACAATAACTAAACACAAGAATCGCGGTAGGAATACGTTCCGTACGTCCGATACAACAATTTAATTACTGCAACACCAAAACACGACACGGAGACCGCCATTGTTTTGCTGGAATTACTGCAAAAAATTAATGCCAACAGATGTCACATATCGATTTCGACTCGCAGCCGAATGAGATAGCTCTGTTGGCAGTGAGAGTGAAGCGTCCAATGGCCTTAGCTGGCCACTACTGTCGGACACCAGCTAAGGCCGTTGGGTGCTTGAGCTCTCACGTTCAACATAGCTATCTCAATCGGCTGCGAGTCGAAATCGATAAGTGACATCTGTTAGCATTAATTTCTGCGCGTTCCAGCAAAACAATGGCAGTCCCCGTGTCGTATTTTGGTGATGCATTAATTAAATTGGTGTATCGGACGTACGTAACGTATCTTTAAATTTAAAGAACATCTTTCAATATAATAGAGAATTTTGTTTTCTTTCCGCAAAACGAGCACCATGCAGACTTACACTGCAAAGACCATGATGAAAAGACCTCACCAGAGCTTTCTGCGTCAGTAATTATATGGATCAAAGCTTTACTCGTTTCTGAATGGTAGCCGACAAACAAACCACAGATCTATACAATATATCTCACCTAGAGGATGCTTATTTCGCTTGCATTCTTATTATGCCATATTAGGGAAACGACGTCACATTCGTTAATCATCGGACTTTTACGAAAAATTGAAGCTGCTTCTCGGCAGCGTTCGGAGTAGTTATGCCTGTATTAGGGCAATGAAGTTATTTTCGTGAATCGCCGTACTTTTACGGAAACACGAAGATTCTTTTTGGTCAGGGTATGTTTAATGTGGTGTATTACACTGTACTATCATTCAACTCGACTTTGGTGTATAAGTGTCACTAAAATTTCGTTTAGGCCTAATACGAAACACCTGCGCCGAAGCAAACGAAATTACAGGATGGTTAACGAAATACTTTAAAGGCTAGTATCGCTATGCCAAATAGGGGACAACATCATAAACATCATAAAACTAAACATCATAAATCAAAATTACTTCGTAAATCGAAATTGACATTGTAAAACGAAAATACTTCGGAGAATCGTTTTGCGGAAAGAAAGCAAAAATTCTCTAGAATCCCACTCGTGCTTCCATGAAATGTATAATTTGTGTGTTTTAGCACTCAACTCCTTTCCAACAAATTTCTCGACCTTCGGATTGGGAAATTTAATCTGGAAAGGAGCTTCGTCCTAATAAACACAAATTATTGATTTCATAGAACCACTCGGGATATCATAGCCGAAAGTTATAGCCGGAAAACTGCACTGGATAAATGGATCGAATCTCTGGACCTCTGCAAAACTACAGGTATCATTCTGTTTGGTTTTAAAAAGGTTTTTGAATTTATGGTTCACAGCAAACTGCATGGAAAGTTTTAGGAGTGGCTGAAAGCACACAATGGTGGACAAAACGAGTGGTGATTGGTCAGGACATATCTGAGGAAATAAAAATCATTAATGAGGTCCCTCAGGGATCAGTTTTAGGTCCCATTTTGTTTGTCATCTTTCTGAACAACTTAACTGGTAAACGTAGTCCCACAAATTAGGAAAAATTGGCAAACGACCTTAAGTGCATTCCATTAATTCAAACTCAGACTGTAATTTCCTTCAGGATGTAAAGAGCGTGGAAACTTAAAAAAATTAAAAAAGTTTTAAAAGCCCCCTCCCTTTTCTGAACCCCTTAGATGAATTTATCGTCCCCATTTTAAATTCAAATTTATCTTTACCCTCCCAAACAAAATTCTGGGTGTACCTCAGACCTGGTAAAATTGCCGACTGCGTCCCAAAAATGGTTCGTGAAGCGCACACAATCCCTAACGAGTGCAGCATACGTGGCATAACAAGAATGTCCAATATTATGTTCATAAAACTCGGAGGGAGGCTTATGTTCGGAACTCGGAGGGAGGCTTATGTTCGGAACTCGGAGGGAGGCTTCCGCAGGGAGCTACTTACTGAAAACCTAAACCCTTTTATCAAGAGAGCTTGTTAGTTTCCCCACCACGAAAAAACGGTCAGTATTAGCGCTCACAACCCGTTCGGTACCTGCAACTAACTATGTTTTTTATTTCTTTTGTATTTTTAGCTTATATTGGATGATTTTTTTAATTTACATATATATTTTTTAATCTTTTATTCATTATGTTTGACAACTGGCCATCTCCCCTCCCCTCCCGTACCTTTCCTACACTTCTGGCGATGCCATCGGGGACCTTCGTGTCCCTGGCAGGTCTAACCTTGGTGGCAAGGCAGTTGTGACCCTACCCTACCCTGCCCTAGCCTCCACTTTTCCACCCTTTTGGCCATGCTATTTTTAAAACTATTTTTTAAACTTGTTTTATTTTTATCTCATTCATTTGCTTTTAATTTCTGCTTTTGAAAAATCCTCCTACCTTTTACCAGCACATAGTCAATGCTCTTACTTTTTAGGCTGGCAATCAGCGACCTCCTGGGTCCTTGCTAGTCCTGTTGCTCCAGCAACAAATTACTTATTATTATTATAATTATTATTATTATTATAAAAAGAATGTGGTAATCTCCAATGAAGATTCTTAATACTTTACTACTTTACGGATTTTGGTAAGTGATGGTGCTGATCGCTGTCAGTTAATTCCGCATAACGTCTTTACTTGATCAGTTTCAGCTGTTGCATTTTTCTGCTTTAGACACCAAAATTTAGCGGTTTTTTATTTCATTGAATGTTACAGTTTTTGAAACACTACTTATACGGACCTAAAAATACACGTTAGGTGCTAATGGCTTGTCTAAACTCATATAACGAAAACATTAATTAATCCTAAATTTTAAAATTTGTGACAAATTTGTCTTTATATTGATATGAGTCTTAATAGAAAGAATTACTCACCTGCTAACGTTACTCATGACCTGCAAACACAGTAGTGGATTCTAATGATATCTTCCTATAGCATTTATTTCTCGCTCTACATCGACGATAATCATTTACTACTAAAATTTAAACTGCCGATTGATTGCACTGAACCACGCTAGCTAACCATACGTTCGTCGTAAATTGCAGTCATTAGTTAGACAGTACTAACGTTTATGTAGAATTGATTTCTTCATTCTTGACATTAGTAATTTATGGTAGAGCTTGCTAACCATTATTACGATGGAACGACAAAATTAAGTAGACCAGCAAAACTTCGATCTTATCTTCTTATTCACCTTGATCTTCTCATAATGCTTTCTTGCCTCTTGTTGTTTTTCAAAATATCAATAATTGCTATTGATTAGTCTTTTGCTGTCTTAAAGTTAAAACAAAGTTTTTTTATGCTCTTCAGCTACATAAACGAAGAATAATAAAGTAACTACATAAACACGATTGATTGCCCTATTAGTGATATAACATTTAAAGGAATGGTGGATTTTTTTCAAAAAAATAAGCCGTGAAACTAACGATTTTCCCCAATTCAGTTAAACTGTACGTATAGAAATATGTAGTGGGTTTAAACACGAATTCTCTGGAATATGTAGTCAGTGCAGAAGGATATTCATGGACCAGCAGGACACGAATAATCACGGAGGCCTTTATTTTTTGAACTGACGATTAAACTGTAAACATCTGAAAAAAGTAATTTACTTACCGTACTAGTATCAGTTGATTTTCCCCGACACAAAGTCCAGATTTTGACCATTTCTAGACCACCAGATAGGGCCTATAACTGATTTCCAATGGTGGTCATATGTACACTCCAGACACAACTGATATCTAAACTCATATGTGGATCATGTTTGGTTTTAGGTGTTCCATACAAAAATTACCCACCACCACGTGGCCATACACTATTATATCCAGTCAGATAAGGTCTGATCTGTCCATATTTGAAAAATCTCCATATTCATGAACTTATGTACTGCAGATGAAGTGTTTATGTTTTTATTTCTAAAAATACGTCATCAATAAATTTAACAGTTTTAGTTTTGCTATTCATGTTTGCAACACTCATACGGTTCTAACTGGCACCGAGTTTTAATAAACTTGAACAAGAATTCCACCATCCTAGCAATATTAGAAGTGTAGCTAGTTTGTGTATTGAATATTTCTACCATTTTATGCTAAAGAAATCTTTTTTAAACTTCATTTTTAAGATCTATAGCATTTTTTAAGTTAATATTTTATTTTTTTAAATAATAGGACTTCACTCTCTTTTTACAGTTGAGAGCAGTTTTTGTTTTCTTATTTTATATTTTAATGGTTTTTTTTCCCCATTCTTTAGTGGTTCTCTTTGGCTAACTAAAAGATCTCATGTCTTCTCATTGTGTAAATATTTACACGGTTAAAAGGGAAAAATAAAATCTTCAATTCAATATGCAGCAACTGTTCTCAAAGTGTGTTGCCAATGATTCTGTGAAACCTTCTACAACAAGCTCGAGACTCATGTTACCGGCATGATGAAAAAAAACCCGCAGAATGGAATTGCTCTTAAGTTTCTATGTTTATTAAGATTAGAAGACAATAAAACAGGATACAATTACATGGTTTTTAATAGGAAGTTTTCCTCAACAGGGCTACCACTTGGGATTTAAAGCTTTTCTCAAGCTTTTCTCATGTTTTCCACTTTCAGATTTTTAGATATTATGACTGAATCACAGTACTATAAGACAAACAAAGTAGGCAATGTAACTTTATTCATCACTAACTACATTCTGCTATTGAGTTAGCGAAACACAGATACATGAATACAACGTAAAAAAAGGAGTTGAATTTTAAAAACTGCAAGTGGATAGCAGTGCCACTATAGGTCAAGTGTACAATCTCGGGAAGTCTGATGAATGCTGGAGAAACTGTTTCCGAGTAAAGGTGCACAATTATTCAGCAGCAACAGATACATTGGTGTAATCGAGCGATCCTGTTTGCATTTTAGAAAATTTATTGGGCGAACTTTCCTTTCAGATTTTTTAAGGGAGTAACGACTTCCTCTCCATGAATTAAGCCAGTGAAATAAATGTCGTTACGGTCTGCCTTTAAATACTCTCCATTTAAATTTGCACCATGACAGTTGGTATACCACCAGCCACCTTTGTATTTGAAAGCACATTGGTTGACGTCATTCCTGTTATGAGTTACGAGCATGTGGCTATTTAACTCTATGATCTATTTCGACCTGAAATCAAAGTAATTTCATTTATTATAATTGCTGGCAAAGATAATGTGTACAGTCGGAAGCATGGAGAATCTCCCAATCAACGAAAAATCCCGAGTACTAAATTCGAAAAAGTCTGGTGTGCATTTGCGAAGATGAAAAACACATACAATTTACAAAAGGAATAGAGGAATCATGAGGCACGTAGCTAAGAATACAGTTAATGCGTAATTCAGCAATAGCAAAAACGTCTCAGCATCGCTAGCAATTTTTCTAAGCTGGACTCCGAGTCGTGCTAAAAAACTATAGCAATACCTTCCCCGTGAACGACGGCCTCTCCGAATAATACATTACGGGAAACCTCCCAAAACCATTGCGTCGGTGAAAGCATAGAACAGCCAATATTAAGTGATTAAAAAAACGGAGGAAAGGGTCTGGTGGAAGGCTGTCATATTAAAAGGGATGCTTCGCGCATTTGCCAAGGCACAAGCTAAATTAACGGGTTTCATACATTGTAGGGAAGGAGTTGTAAAACGTTGGGCCCAGCAGGAGTCAACAAGCGATTTACGACATTTACAGTAAATATTGTTGGTGCAAAATGACAGCTCACAGTTAAAGTATTCAGTTTTCCCAAAAGGGAAGGTATTCTGGTGAGGAGTCCAAGATGTAATGCAATTCACCTATAAGTTCTCCTTTTCAACGTTTCGTTAGGTGTATTTCGGGTTGTAGGAAAAAAAAAGTCACAGGAATAAAAATCATAGAAATAAAGTCACAGAAATTAAGCCACAAGAAAAAATTCACAAATTAACCGCAACCGTTTTAAACGGATGTGTTTTGTGCCGACACACACCATGTTAGGGCAGTCCATTGGAACACCATCCCTCATTATGTATTCACAAGCTTGAATTTATTGATTCAGTGTAGTTACAGTTTATATTAAATTTATCTTAAATGTTATTATTTATTGATTATAATTATTAGATGTTCGTTAATTCTCCGTTAAAAGTTAATAATAGACCTGTTCAGAATACCAGCTGGGACTGTCCTAAAATAATGTGTTTCGGAGTTGAGACACGTCACTGTCTTTAATAAGACGCCTGTTCCACCTTTTTCCCTCCAGCTCTGTGGAATGTGCACGTCACTATCCACGTACAACAATCCTATTAACTCACAATATTTGTGAAGCATGGCACAGTAAGTGTTTCAAGCTTGATGTTCATTACTACCCGTCAGTTCTGGCCCCTCACTGAACGGCTTCACTATGAAGAAGGGACAAAATAAACACTGTCATCTTGCAAGAAGTTGTTGACCGAGAAATAAAAAAAAGTAAAACGTATCAGACTTCAAGAATTGGAATATTCGACTGAATCATCAATATTGAACAGGATAATCCCTGAGCCCCGTCAGGTAAATATTTTAACAATCCCTTTTTGACTTCTTTTCCTGTGACTTTTATTCCTAGGCAAACTTGTAACTTTTCTTCTGACTTTTTTTCTGTGACTTTATTTCCGTGCATCGTATTCCGTCTCGAGTGGTGAATGTACGATCACGAGACAATTTCCCTGCGATGTTAACTAAGTTAAATTTATTTTAAACACACAAGGATCTCGGGCAACAGTTTGTTTCAATGATATTCAGATCCCTACGAGTGTCATGATTTCCTGGCAACGGGGGCGGCCCAAGAACGTGATCCTTGCAGAAGGTTGACTGTTGCTTACAGTGACTGCGGCTTGCTCAAGAATAGAGACAATCTCCGACGGCTGGTGTAGGTCCAGGTTGTTGCTTCCAGCTGACAAGACAAAATTGGCATCACTCGTAGCGTTTGTAACAAAAGCGGCTATCCAATCTCCAAAGTCTGTGCACACTGTATCCCGGCAAAGTCCACGTCCTAGAAGACGGGTAAGAGTTTGTCCTGAGACCACACACATGGGAATCTCCCACTGCAATTATAGGCGCATGGTCACACCACCTAATGTTATCCTGTGTGTTGGAACGAATAGTGTTTCATCTGAATCACCACAATCTATTGCTTTCAGCATTTCACGGGCTGTGGATAAAATCAAACATGTTCGACCTGGTGCAAAAATTATGTGTCTGGGTATTCTCCCACAAGCTAGTCGACGCCAGCCAACCAATCTTGACTCAATTGTTCTAGTAACAGTGAAATTGCTCGTGTGTGTAATAGTTGGGGATGTCGGTTTCTTCTGGTTTGGAACCAACTTCTGCATAAACCAGGTTGTATCTTCTACGATGGGATCCATTTAACAAGTAGGGATAAAGTTATCTTATCACATGAATTATCTATTACCATTGACGACCCCTTTTACCAGGTAAACTTGGGAGTTTAATGGATCTCGCACGGGGTTAAATTGCACCACAGTACCCGCTCAGGTTGTGAATACTGGAACATTTCGCATTGGCCACATTGGTGGTTTCAACTGTGTCTTAATTAATGCCCGTAGCCTATTTGCTAATCTCCAGGATTTACATATCTTGTTGAATTCCAATGCTTATGACTTAGTGTTTGTGACGAAATCCTGGTTGTCGGATGTGTGTCCTGATTACTTAGTTGCTCGGGGTGCACATTATTCTACAGTGAGGAGAGATCCTGGTTCCCGAGGCGATGGCCTCTAGATTGCGGTCAAACGCAGCATCCCATTTACCTTTGGCCTAAATTCTTTTGGCGTTGAACTCATGTATCTTGACATTCTGAAATTGGACATTAGATTGTTGCTGGGCTTCATTCCCGATAAATATAACAAAGATCATATCAGTAATATCTGTTTGGCATTAAAACCGCCTGTAAAGCCACGATTTGCTCACATTGTCGTGGGCGATTACAACATGTCATTTATTGACTGGCACATGTTGTGCTCTAACCATGAAAATGGTAAGAAGTTCATCGAATGTATTTCGGAGCTGGGTCTTTCACAGTTGGTATCTGAGCCTACTAGGGGTGAAAATGTGTTGAATTTGATCCTTACAGATAATGACAGACTGGTCTTTGGGGTTTCTGTTTTAGACCATCTGGGTATGAGTGACCATAATATGGTTGCCTTCAAGGTTCATACTGAAACATCCGAAGCAGTTAAGTGGTCCGAGGCGGTTTACAGCAGTTTTAGGAACCTAATTGAATTTGACAAGCTCAGAAGTTTTCTTTACATTATTGATTGGTCACAGAAACTCTTGAATCTGGCCGGTTTGGACAACATGACGAATAGGTTCTACCACTTGTTTAATGGTGGTGTACGCAAATGTCAGAAATTAACTTTTAACTACATGAGGTCAAGGAAGAACTTAAACGGTGTAAAAACTAAAATCCCAAGAGAAATCTTGAAATTTTGTAAACAGAAACTTACGTTATGGCAGAAATACCGAACTGATCGAACTTCTGACAACCTCCTTAATTATAATAATTGTAATAAATCTTTTTCTGACCGAGTCCAAGCTTTTGAATTGAAATTGAGCAAAATGTTATTCGTAAGGGTAGTTTGACCGCCCTTTTTAGTTTTGTTAAAAATAAGTCTGGTGGTGGGCGCACCATCCGCCCCGTTACTGTCTAGCGGAACTCATATCACTGATGGAGCTGGTAAAGCAGAATTCTTAGTGCCGAATTCTCCAAAAACGTTGTTTTGGACAATTTAATGGTTCTAGAATGGAACGGGCCAGTGCTTTCTTTATCTTGCCAGCTAGTAACCTTCATGTTGAACATGTGCTCAATGTGATTGCTCAAACTGGCACTAGTCGAGCCGTCGGCCCAGACGGATTTTCTGCGTTATTCTTCAAGGAAGTTGGACATTCTATCTGTGTCCCACTGTCTTGGATATTTAATCTTTCTCTTCAGACGGGTAAACTCCTGTCTGCGTGGAAAACTGCTCAAATTAGTCCAATCTTCAAAACTGGTGAGTCTTCAAGCCCTTCCAACTATAGGCCAATTGCTTTAACTTGCGTTCCCTGTAAGTTTCTTGAACGTTTAATTCGTGAATTCGTGAATTTTATTGAGGATAATAAACTACTTTCTAATGACAAGTTTGGTTTTATGGCCGGACGTTCAACCTGTACCCAGTAACTGCACGTTCAGGAAGATTGGACAAGTTCTTTTGACTATGGTATACCAGTCGACATCGTCTACATAGATTTTGCAAAAGCATTTGAATCGGTAACACATACTAAACTTATAGCAAAGTTAGACTGTCTCGATTTCAGAGGCAACCTCTTGCTCTGGTTGTCTGACTTTTTAATCGGTAGACTCCAGCGGGTCGACGTGTCTGGATCTTGTTCTTCTCCGGTTGAGGTTCGTAGTGAAGTGCCTCAGGGTTCTGTTCTGGGACTGCTCCTTTTATTATTTAATGACCTCACTACAGGTGTTCCCAACACGGATATGAAGAAGTTTGCTGATGATATAAAACTGCATTTTCAAATTGTTGACCACACCACTCTTGCAAAGTTGCAATCCTCTCAGGATAACTTACTGACTTGGTCTCGTGACTTGCCGATCGTCAATTGCCGATCGCCTCAAATAAATCGTTTGTAATGAACATTGGCTTTTCCAACCATCAGTGTGAATATGCTTTAGCGGGGCACCCATTGACATATAAAAATATTGTTCGTGACCTTGGTATTTGGTTTTCGCGAGACCTTAGTTTCAGTTCCCACTGTAACATAATTGTTAACAATGCCCGAAACGGACTGCAATGATTAGACAATTCTTCAAATCCGGTGATTGTAACACCCTCGTATGGGCCTTTAAGGTGTATTTAAGACCCCTGTTAGAATATGCTAGTCAGGTATGGACCGCACATCTTTGTAGGGATATTGATCTGGTCGAGTCAGTACAACGTAGATTTACCAAAACACTTACGGGTCTTTATCACATACTGTACTGCGACTTAAGGGTCTTTATCACATCTAAGTTCTTAAATTAGACCCCTTTGAACTTCGCAGGCTTAGAGATATGCACCTTACCTATGGGCTGCTATGGAGCAAAAGCGGGATAAACTTTGAGCACTTTTTCGAACTACGGGCTTCTGATCGCACAAGGGGACACCCCCTTAAGTGGGTTCCTGGCATGGTTCACAAAAGTTGTAAAAAATTCTTTTTTGCCAACCGTGTAGCGTTATGCTGGAACGCCCTACCGAGGCTGTCATCATGGCCAACTCCCTTCCAACTTATAAACACCGACTCCGAACCTGCGATCTTTCTTCCTTTCTTGTTCGTCGGGATTTAAGTATATTGTAATGTATTGTTTCTGTATATTGTGTTTAATTTGTTTTTAAGACATGGCTACAGTTGCTGCACAATGTTTAACTTTATTGTATTGTATTTATTTAGGACCATAGTCAGTGACACTTGTGTCCCTTTGGTTCCTATTTCCATTTGGAAATAAATTGTTTATTTATTTATTTATTTAGATGGCCTCCTTTACTCCAAACACTGTTTGAAAGCCAAAAAGGTACAGTCAGCACCTTGATTGTTCTTAAAATGACCTAAGAGGTCTTATCTACAAAGAATGCTCACCCATCCAACAGTAGAAGCCTTAGAAACCATCAAATTTCCAAGAGCAATTTCCAAGAGCTCATTTCCAAATCATGGCTTGGTTTTGGTGAAAGAAAAATAAGCTGAAGGAAAGAAAGGTTTGGTTACCGTAACACGACCGCCCGGAACGTAACTAGCTTTGGGGTACTCAAGTCGACCATGACTCAAGCACCGGAGATTAAAAAAAAAACCTTAGATTTTTTGGGGACAAAACTTGGAGGGGAGGGGGGGGGAGGGAAAGGGGTCGTCGAACCCCCGACATTAAGTTTATGTCCCTGCGACCGACATTACGTTTTCAACTGACCACGATTTTTTTACTCACTACTATAGGCTAATTATAACTAGGTTTAGGCCTTTATTCTGACAGCAAACAGGGTGTTACTGTACAGAAGTAGAGTTCAAAAATGCATAAAATAACTGGGTGTATCTGTCTGAATAACCTACCGTCAAAAAAGTTCCTACCCACCGATATTAATTTAATTTCATTGTTAAGGCAATGAACCTCTGCCCCCTTAGGCCTTATGTCTACAGCCATTTTACCTTTGAACACCAAATAATTAATAACTCTCAGTCCGCACTACAAACGAGTAATCTACAAATTAGATGAAATTAAGCGTATCACACACAAATTTGCTGTCAATGGTTACCCAAGCAAATTAGTTAATAAAGTGGTCAACAGCACAGTGAATTTGATGAGAACCAAACATATTGTGAGGGGGGAAATCCCTAATACGCACTCGCAGCCCAACAAACCAAAAGCAGCTGGACCTTTGGATTGGACAATTTTACCTTTCATACCGGGACTATTCGTGCAATCGCAGAAAGTGTTTGAAAGACTAGGCATTCGTGTGGTATCGAGGCCAGAACAGACTGTTGGTGATTTGATCAAGTTCTCACATCCCCCCACCCTGCCCTTGCACCAGCAACAAACTCGTCAACTTCTATCAGAATTGGGCAATGCGGGGCAGGTCGTACCCACTTGCCTCAATCTGACCGAGTCAATTGAAAATTTGAAAGTAGACCATGTACGTAACGTGGTATATTGTGTGAAATGCCAAGATTGCCAGACCATTTATGTGGGGACTTGTCACAGACCGCTGGGAGTTCGCAAACATGATCATGCGAATGCAGTTGCAAAAGATAACTCCTATGCGGTGGCTAAGCATGTGAGGGAGACAGGCCATGTAGTAAATATCAGTGGTACGAGCATCGTGTACAAAGAACCTACAGAAAAATTAAGGCTGCAATTGGAGGCAAATACCATTGCAGCCAATAGGCTAAGAGTCATGAATACAATAAAAAATTATACACACATGGAAAAATGGCACGAAATGTATAACAACCTCCCCATGGTAGCTAAATAAGGATCAGTGGTTGAACCATTCCAAGATGGCGATACTATGAAGCCGTGTTTTATGTTTACTGTGTTTTTTATCAGGATTTTCTTGCATATGTTTGTAAGTATTGGTGGTTTTAGGGTGTGTAAGATGCGAAGCAATGTAAGTCTTAGTATTGTAAATATTTTATTGTTTTGTAGGTGACCAAGAAAACTAGCAATTGTTTCCGAAAATTAAAAATTTGTTATGCTATGAAATTGTGGAATCATCTGTTGCCCATGAACAGCTCGTATTCTTGACCTAACCTCTCCACAAAATAACCGATTTTGGAGTAATCGTACTTGGTACCAATAAAAAATGTGCTGAAATCTTTACTGAGTGTGAGTTATCCCAGTTTATTTTTAATACAAAATAAAAGCCAACAAAAGACATGAACTTTCCTATTTTAGTACAACTTCACGTAACATGGAGAACGGAAGGCATTTCTCTTGTCACGCTTATCAAATCATGGAGGAAAATATAGCTTAAAATATTTTTTTTGCCTAAACATTTGCTCTTTGAACAGGCTACACATACATTAACTTTTATTTAATTTTTGTCTCGGTGTGGTGGAAGTTATTAAAACAATGTGTACGTTTTTCAGTATTTATCTGATAGCCCTTATGTAAATTATTGCTCAAAATATTTATGATGGCCGATCGAGTATGCATGATGCAGTACAGCATTAAAGCAGTTTGTAAACAATTGTTCCAGTTAATAATGTTAAACTGGAACTATTGATCAGCTTTTTTTTTGGCTAATTGAATATTAAATAAACATTTATATTTTTATTTTTTTTATGGTTGTGCATTTGTTTCGTTTTTGGTCCATTGCCCGTAAATTTGTGAAAATCACCGTAATTTTGCTTTATTAGTAGGATGGCCAGAATTACTATGGTTGAAAATTACAAAATAATTTTCGGCTCAGCCTGAGGGAGAAATTTCAACTTGTGATGTGTGTCCAACTTTGGATCTGGATTCCATCTTTATTGATTCAGGAATAATCGGAGGGGGAGGGGGGAGGATATGATTTAATTAATTTTATTTCATTTCTGCATCTGTCGTAATTTTATATAATAATTTTATATCACACCTGAAGAATGATATAAAATTCAGGGTAATTCCAGTATTTCGCTTAGTTCTATCGCTTGTGTGTAACACTACAAATCCAAATTTGTCAATAAAAAATGTCTGATTCCTCACGTCGAACACTCATACAAATTGGGGAATGAATGGTTTTGAGTAAAATATTTTTGCCCTTTTTATTCCTGAAAGCTATAAACACAGAATTGTTCATTTGTTTTCGGTACATTTAGCAGTGTTATTTTTTAATGTTGCGTGCTATAACAACAGCACTGTAACTGTTACTTTCATCGTGGGGATGTGGTGCAGCTAAATAGGAACTGCAAGACTGCAATGGCACTGAGGTTGGGCTTCGCTGCACGTCTCATTTACCATCTTACTTCTTAGCTTTCTTCTTTTTTGCCGTTTAAACTAAATCCGAAAATGATCTCACGTCAAAGAACAGGTTGTGGTTTCCGTTTATTTCTATAACCATACCACTCAGACCACTAGTATGATATCAGTAAAATGAGGATATTCCAAAATAATAAAAATAAAAAGGATTTTCCTGAGAATTCTGGGAGGGCAGTTGTCCAATATGCTCCCCCTCCCTTTCCCAGTAGCTATGGCCAGCCACCAGGAGTGTCTACGTCACAGTGTAGTACGTGCTCCCTACGTCATCCGAAACTAGTGCATCGGCTTTTGGCACGAGTTACATAGCGATCGAACCGCACGGTACAAAAGAAACGCGATAACGCTCATGCGCAACATATGACATTGGGATCGTACTCTTATACCAATGAATAAAAAGAAAAGTATGTCCTGGAAAACTTTATCCGATTATGTATCGAGAGAAACTGATAAAATATACCGGGCGTAGAAGTTTCTCTTTAAAATTTGTTCACCTAACTCTACCGTCCAATGGTATGTGAATGAACAAGTGATTTAGACACAAACACCAACGCCATTCTAATGTTTCCAGTTTTAATGTTTCAACTGTAGTGGGTTGGAGGCGTTCGATATTTCGGAATTGCGCGTAGCCTTAGTTACATTTTTATAGAAAGGAATTTGTTTTTTTTTTTAGACGACAAATGAGTTTAAAATTTGCGAAAAGGAGATCGGTATAGCCCACTTTTCTAAAAAGTTGACTGTTGCTCCACCAGTTACAAAAAAAAAAAAAACCCCTGAATGGAATGGCTTGCAGTTTCTCAGCTTGCGGTCGATTAGATAGTTGCCTGCCGTATAAAATACAATTTAAAAAAATGTCCCAGACAGCACAAATGTCAGAGCCAAACGCAATTATTTATGTCTTCCGTAGACATTTTTTGTCGACGTGAGTTAGTTTACGCGTTAAAAGGAGGAGTCGAAAATTAAAATCAATCGTTCCAACTTCAGACACCGTAATTGTTCAGTCAGCGCCCCGTAAGGTTGCTACTGGTCTTCTACATGCAATAATGATACAGATTTCACGCGGACTAGAAGAAAAGCTATGTCTTGAAGTGTTCGAAAGATATCCACATGGATATATTCTCTTTGGTTGGAGGAACAGCGAGTTGAGAAGTAGTTAGTTGTTAGCAGTAAGTTGTAAAATGTAAATATTTTCTTTACACCTCTTGACTGACCAACCTGGTCAACATGGCTGAGTAAATGCACTGCTCATCCATGGTGCAACCAAGAATTTTGGTGAAAAAAAATTGAAATTGGAAATCAGGGCCAAGAGTACAGCTAAGGGACTAAGGATTGATGGTGTTTGAAAAAATCCATCAGAGTCCTGTCTGTAAACAAATCCATTTTCACCAAGTCTAATTCCTTGAAACGTTAAAAATAGCCGATTTTCAGCATTTTTTCAATAAACTTAATTTTTGAGATCAATACGTACAAATAATAAACTAATTTTCACATAAGTATACCCAAAATACAAGCAGCTGGGTGTGTCTTTGACGTCAATTACCAACTTATTGCCATATCTCAGAAACATACACAAAAACCTTACGTCAACGAACAGGTTGTGGTTTCCGTTTATTTCTGTAACCGTACCACTCAGACCACTAGTATGATACCAGTAAAATACGGATATTCCAAAATAATAAAGGTAAAAAGCATTTTCCTAAGGAATAAAGGAAACTTTGCAGCTTTTAACGTTATTCCAACTGTCGTTTTTATGCCCCCCCTCCCCTCTAAAATTCTGGGAGGGCGTTTGTCCACCATGCCCCCCCCCCTTCCCCGGTAGCAACAGCCCTGCCACCAGGAGTGTTAACGTGAGAGTGTACGTGCTCCCTACGTCATACGAAATTAGTGTAGTGGCTTTTGGCGCGCGTTACATAACGATCGCACCGCTTAGTACAAAAGAAGCCTCATAACGGTCACGCGCAAAATATGACATCGGGATCGTACTCATATTCCAATGAATAGGGCAGTGACACAACGTTGTATTATTGTATATAACTCTATGCTGGAGCCAGTAACTGGGATAGCTGCAAGGGTCACTGGAAGAGGAAAAGAAGGGCGTCTTACTGAAGACAATGCTGTTGTTAAGAGTGGATTTCTTAGGCCTATAATGCACGATTTTTGTCGATTTGTTGGCAGTTGCTGAAATTTTTAAGCAAGTGAAATCTTTATTTTCCAATTACAACCTAGTAGCATAAGGGATTGGAGAAAACAACGTTTTTTTAAGCCTATGAAATCCGCTCTCAAAACACGGCCATGAATAGAAGTGCCGTTGTTCAACCCTCCATTTTAATCTAGTGCCCCTTGCAGCTATCTCTCTAGTAGCCAATATGACGTCACATGACGCTGCTCTATAAAACGAAAAGTATTTCATGGAAAACGGTATCCGATAATGTATCGAGAGAAACTGATAAAATATACCGTCTGTAGAAGTTTCCCTTTAAAATTTGTTTAATTTTAATAGGCTTTGATTTAACTGAGTATACCACCCAATGATGTCATGTGAATGAACTCGTGATTTGGACGAAAACTCCATCGCCATCCTAATGTTTCAACTGTAGTCGGTTGGAGGCGTTAGATATTTCGGAATTGCACGTTTGTGTTTCGTCTTAGTTATATTTTTATCGAAAGAAATTTGTTTTGTTTTTAAGACGAAAAATGAGTTTGAACTTTGCGAAAAGGGGATCACAATAGTGCACTTCTCTAAGAAGTTTACTGTTGCTACACAGTTGCTAAGATAAAAAAATACCTTTAATGGCTTGCTGTTCTGCAGCTTGCGGTCGATTAAATAACTGCCTACAATATAAAATGCAACTTCCGTAGACATTTTTTGTCGAGGTGAGTTAGTTTACGTGTTAGAAGGAGGATTCTAAAATGAAAATCAATCGTCCTAAACGTGAGAGACACCATTATCGTTCAGTCAGCGCACCATAAAATTGCTACTGATCACCTCCACACAATAATGATACAGATATCACGCGGAGTTGGAGAAAAGCTGTGTCTCGAAGTGTTCGAAAGATATCCACGTATTCTCTTTATAGTTAGAGGAACAGCGAGTTGAGAAGTAGTTAGTTGTTCACAGTAAGTTTTAAATTTAAATATTTTCTTTTCATCTCATAAACTGTCCAACCTTGCCAACATGGCTGAGTGACGGCAGTGCTCAGCCATGGTGCATCCAAGAATTTTGCTGAAATCGAAGATTGAAATTGAAAATAGGGCCGAAAGTTCGGTTAAGGGCACTAAGGAGGGGTGGCGGCTTTAAATCCCTTGGAGCCCTGTCTGTAAACAAATCCATTTTCACCAATTTTAATTCTTTGAAACGTTAAAAAGAGCCAATTTTTCACATTGGAAACCGCGTTTGATGCTTGAGTCCCGACTTGTGCCCACAGGCAAACCCCTCAACCCTTCCTTCTTCACCCCTTTCCATACTGAACCTCGACATCACGACCAATGTCAGGACATTAGTTCATCTTTCTCTTCCTAAAACATTTTCGGGCTATCGCTGTTTCTTTCTCTCCTCCCTCTCCTATATCCTCGTCCTGCTTTCCCTTTATCTCGCTAGAGCTATAGCGAGATAAAGGGAAAGCAGGACGCGGTCAAGTGACGTCATATTGGCTACAAGAGAGATAGCTGCAAGGGGCACTGGATTAAGATGGAGGGTTAAACAACGGCACTTCTAGTCAAGACAGTGCTTTGAGAGCGGAATTCGTAGGCTTAAAAAACCGTTGTTTTCTCCAATCCCTTACGCTGCGAGGTTGTAATCGGAAAATAAAGATTCCACTTGTTTAAAACTGTCGGCATCTGCCAACAAATCGAAAAAAATCACGCGTTATATGCCTAAGAAATCCACTCTTAACAGCATTGTCTTCAGTGCCCGTCTTCAGTGCCCTTCATTGCCCTTCTTTCCCCCTCCAGTGACCCTTGCAGCTATCCCAGTAACTGGCTACAGCATAGAGTTATATACAAAAATACTACGTTGTGTCACTGCTGTATTGTTTATAATAATAATAATAATAATAAAATTTATTCTCCAGCAAGTACACTTACGGTGTTGGATCCATTACAGAGGTAAAACCATGGACACACCAGTCACCCCTGCTAAATGAAGAAGCAACTGGTATCACAAAAGTTGCATCATTCAGTCAGAGTTCACTGGTAAAGCATTAAATATATAATTCATATGCCTTACATGTCTTGCATAACAAAATCACACAAAATGTTTTTTTCTCGTAACAACAACATTAGAAAAACAGTATTCGCTAACAATAGTTAGATAAACAAACTTTTCATCCCTGAACTAGCAGGTCACATAACATCATACAATTTTACTCTTTTAAAAACCGGGTTGCTTTTGAAATCGATTTCATTGTCGCTCATAAATTCACAAGCGAGAAGAAGGAAATTGTAAACTAATTTCCAGTTAAATTCTCACTATAATTCCCTTTTAAGCCTTTTGATGAACTATTTACTGTTTGTAATTTTAGCCACTTGCCAAACCTGTTACAAATTGTTCACCTCAAATACGCAAAAATCATCGTTTTTATTATCACCTAGTAAATTGTGAAACGCAAATTATTGTGCAATTACTCAGGAAAATATTACATTTTCAGATAATGGTCGCCCAAATTATCTTGTAATCCTTTTAAATTGCTTATCTTTGATTCAATTTACCACAACTTAATAAGTTGTACAATTATATAATTTTATTGTACTGTTATTTGCGTTGTTAACACAGTTTTAATCTACTGAAATGTACCTTCAAATTACCATGTGGCAAAAAAAAAAATGCATTTTTTTAGCCAGCTTTAGCACGCTCAGTTCTTGTCGCTACTATAAACTGATTAATTTAAATCTTTTAAACAGAGTCGTTCCACCCAACCGGATCTCACAGCAGCGTTACGCCTTTCACCCAGACCTGGAACACTCAAAGAATCACTTAAAAGTACATTCCTCCCAGCGCTTTTTTTTAATCTATACTCCACATCAAGCATGGCCCCAAAGGTTTATTTCCTTACCGTTAGTCAATCCCTTGGTAAAAATCCGTTTTTGAATGTGACGTCTAGGAGATTTTCTGTTGAATAATAATATATTTACTATATTTACTGCGTCCCGCAGTATATGATCCTTTGTGCGCTTACAATAACCATGACTTTTCATCTCTGTGTGTGCATGTACTAATTTTTTTTAAATTACCATGATATCAAAAATCTAAAAGACTAATGCGGTAGAAATTAAAATTAATTATTCCAATAGATCGCCGAAGCAAAATTATAAAACACTAGCCTAGAATATTATAAATTGTGATGTTAAAACACGAGAATCATTCCGGTTTGTGACGACACAATTAATGCGTTCATGCTGGTTCATCTATTAAGCTCAATGCCAACTGAGACAGTAGCTGCGTTCGCTGAGAGGAACCCAGCTGCTTTCTCAGCTGACCTTTGCGATGCTGCGTGAATGGCTATCATCGTGTGGCTGTTATAAGGCCGGCGGAATGTTATAAGGTAGGCCGGGTGTCTCTTTAATCTCTTGAACGACTTAAAACCTTGCCGAAAAAGTGTTACAACTCTTAGTCTGTTGCCACAAAATTATAAGCTTTTAAAAACTTCATATATCACACCGTTCAACAAACCAGAGGTTATTCGAGTAATTGGTTGAACAACCTTAATCGTAACCTCACCACTAGATGGTTAACAACAAAGTAGTGCTAGAACTACTTTTTTTACAGGTTGGAACTCTAGCCATATAACCACTTATACCACGGCTGTGACGTCACGCTAACTCAACGCCATGCTAAATTTCCGTTGGTTAAATCCCGTTATCTAACACCGGAAGTGTGTGTCATCGCAAGAAGTGTGGGTTATCAAGTTACCTCACACTTTTGCCGATAACCCACACTTTTGCCAATAACCCACACTTTTGACACTTGCAGATCACGCGAACGGGAACGCACACACCAACAACCAAATACATCCTGAAAAAAAAACGTAACGCAATAAAAACGTACAAAACTTAATTACTTAAAAGGAATGAAATCTCTTCCCTGCAAACCCTTATACGTCTGGCCAATATCTAAGCCATTCACGCTGCATTAACTCTCCCCCCCCCCTCCACAAACTAAAATGCAATGACCTTCATTCATACCGATACCCTATTACCCTAGTTTTTAAACAATTCTCAAACTACAAACGCTCCAACTGAATTATATACCTTCCCAGAATGTCATTCTGTCCTGCAGCCTTTTATCGAACTTCTATCACTCCGAAAAGCTTCGAAAACACAAGCGACCTGGCTAGCGTGAAATACGGCAAAACGACGCTGCGTATCCTTCCTGCCCACTCCCCCACAAACGGACGCAAACGACTCGTCGGTCTACCAACCACACCACCCTCAGTAAACTAAAATGGAATGACCTTCAGTCATTCCGAGATATTTTCACAAAACACAAATACGTTTTAATTAAATACGAGTTAGCTTGACGTCCCACCCCGTAATATAAATAAGTTATTTATTAAGAATCTATTGGTTATCGATTTTTAAACCACGGCTGTGATGATTTGGCCGCTCGACGTGCAAATCGTCTCGGGGGCAACGCCCCCTCGACGTATTTGCATATCTCGCGGAAAAATCATCGCAGCCGTGGTTTAAAAATCGATAAGCAATAGTTTTTAACCAATAACTATTACTTATACAATTGTAGCCTATTTTACACAGTTTACTTGAAATTTGTAAATTTATACATTTTTTAATTGTTTGTAACTTTCAATTCATACACCATTTTAGCTTTTTAGCCTATGTATTACAAACTTGTAATCTTTTTAGAGCTGCTTCTACTGCTAATGTTACTGTTTTAAAACTTAAGTTGTTAAACCTGTAAATTTACTCACTCTTTAGCACTAATTGTGTCAATGAAAAGCTCCTAAAACTGTTAAGCTGTTAAACACATTCAAGCAACCTTTTTGAACCTGTCAATTGTAGGACATGAGTACAAAATGCGCCACATAATAGGTTTTTAACAGTTTAACTGGTGTCCTTGGCTGGCAGTAGTCGTTTGAACTCCCATGCTAAGGACGAATGTGGAAAAGCTAGAAATTTTCGCTGTAGAAGCCTTTTGACAGTCGGGAGCAGGAAATGCGGTTAAGGGTTGTAAAAGTTGTTCAGTTGCCTCTAGGCCAGTCAAAGTAGGCGAAATTTCGACGTTTAGGGGAAAAAATTAGTAATAAGCTGGATTTTTGCACAGACCTTCTTTATGCCTTTCTAAACAACATAAAAAAAGTCTCTTCCGATTGGGCTGGAGCTTCGTTCGCCGTATTGGAAAATGGCCACCAAAAATCACCTTTTCGCATTTTTATGAAAACGGTAACATTTACGTGAAAGATAACTCAATACAAAATTAAAGAACACAAAGTTATCTACCAAGATGGTTCTATGTACTTTTTTTGTAGGATTAACAGTTCAGCTTCAAACGATGTTTATAAATCTATTCTGACAGTACTACGTGATAATTGTTCAATGTTCATATGTTACATTACACACACAGTGCTAAGGTTCATAAGATTTGCTGGTCATCTTGGTTTGACTCACTATCGTAACTTTCTTGATCGTCATGATCCTGGTATGGTGTTTGCTACCTTCTACTGCAGGTATTTCAGTACCTTCTTCTTGTAGTGCAGGTGTGGAGCAATTGTTTAGGCAAGATACACCTCGACAGAAGCTTCATATTTTGGAGCATAGTAGAGCAGCCTTCCTAACTACAGGTAAACCTACATCCTTTTCCACACTTGCAGCTTATCAACTTCAGCAGACAGTCAGGGCCGGGACGCTGCAGTGTAGTTAGGGAGATGAGCGTATTTAACAGATTTCCTCCACCCCCACTTTTCAGGGGATTTTGTAACATACATCCACATTTGGACCTGATGGTGCATTCTGTACGAGTCTTGTCTCGCTGCCTCCGCTGTTGGGGG
>JAHWFP010088948.1:3991-26136 GCA_023313725.1 Lithobius niger
TGCCGGTGCCAAACTAAAAGGGATTTTTGACCTGCTTGCCGGTGCCAAACTAAAAGGGATTTTTGACCTGCTTGCCGGTGCCAGTTAACAAACTAAAAGGGATTTTTGACCTACTTGCCGGTGCCAGTTAACAAACTAAAAGGGATTTTTGAATTTTTTTGTCGTTTTTTGTCCTTTTCGAATTTTAATTATTAGGTAACTGTAAATAAATGGCTAAAGATTATTTCCATTTGCCACATCGCGGAGTGGAATATTTATTCAAAAATGGCTAAAAGAATATGTAAACTGCATGTCTATTTCTGTATTTCTTGGCGTAGTTTTTATTTTTGGTCAAATATTCTTCCTATCACAATGATAACTTTTTTTTTCACTTTTCGTTATTAGGCTAGTACCTCCATAAACAATTAGTTTTTGAAGGCTGTAAAACTTAACATCTGGATATATTGTGCCTTTTTATCAGGTTTTAAACGTCTTTTAACACAGATTTCCTATTCCAGCTTATATTTTCCAAGTTCTTCCGACTTTCATCTTCAAGATGCCTGGGAGTAAATGCTCTTCGCCGTGCTCGCCACCATGCCCCTGTCCGCCATCTTGCTGCTCTCCGACGTGTCCATGTCCTACTAAGTGTCCATCGCCATCATGTTGTCCTACTGGACCATGTGCTCAGGCATGCTCGTTGTGTTCCTGTCTTCCAGCCGGAGTCAACGTATTCGTCGTAGTTGTGCCTCCACAATGCTGCACTATTCCATGCTCACCTTCCTGCTGCCGCCCACCATCCTGTTGCCCCTCTCCCTGCCGCCCTCCATCATGCTGCCCTACTCCATGCTGCCCTACTCCATGCTGCCCTACTCCGTGCCCTCCATCCTGTTGCCCTCCTCCAAAAAGCTGTAGTTCGCTTTCTGGATGCCCTGTCCCCATTCCTGCCTTCCTAATTCCCCTCCCAAATATCGAGCCAAAAGACAACTAAGTGGAAGTCTGAAGATTAGAAACTGTAGTAAGAACAAAGCCAAAAAAAATTGGGCAATGTGAAATGCTCCAGAATGCTTCAAAGCCGCTGGAGTCAAAATTGAAAATGTAAAAAAATGTGAAAAATGTAAAAAATGTAAAAAAAAACTTTTGTATTTGATTTGCTGCCGAACTTTGGCTTGTGGTCATTTTTAACTGCTGTGATAGACTTTGTTTATTTGGCGTGTTATGTGATAGACTGAATAAAAGTTGTAGTTGTAAATCTTCCCAACAAAACTTAGAGTGGTTTTTTTTTTAGCTACTAGTTAGAGGAGCATGTTAATAGTCAAATCTTTGTTCTAAAGATATTCAAGCAAATAATCGAAGCCGTTGGATTGAAATGCAACTTTAGTGCAACTAACAGAACTAAACCTGCAACAATTTTGCTCTTTTTCCTGCTAAATGAGGATTTTTTTCTTGCCGGACCGAACAGAGTTGGGAGCATATGGTTACAACGTGGACTAACTGGGCAAGCCTGGGGAAAATATCACTAATTTGTTTTCCGAAGCACCTTTCGATATAATTGAAGCGGCGATTCTTCAGAAGTTGAAGAACTCCAGCAACAAACTTCGAACCCACTTTACCTTGGCGTTAAGTCTACTTTTGGTAAGTGAGCAAAGACAGTAATTTTTACTAAAAACTATTTCTCAAGTAACTGAGTAACTGATTTCTATTAGTAACTAATTTTACTAATAGGGTCTGTTATAGGGTGTGTTTGGTCGTATGTGTCCTACGACCAATCTTGTTTCGCACGGCTAACAAACGTTCTTCGATTTTCGTTCTTGGGTAGCGGAAACGAATTGTTTGGAGGAAGATTTCCTCGCTGGCATAAGATTTCGTCACACTAGCTAGCATTGAACCTGGTAAACTTACTACGCGGTAAACTTACTACGCTAAGTAACAGTATAAAAAATAAAGGGACGCAGTTACACAAAAATGCGAATGCCCACGAGCGGTCGGGACTGATGTTTTTAGTACCAGTGAACGCATACAAAACACATTTAAGCAAAGACAGAAGTGAAAACTAAGATGTAACTGTTAATTGGGCAAAGACAAAAAGTGAAAACCACCAGTATGAATATTTGAATTGCGTAAAATTCGTCAAGAAAAAAGAGCGATGAAAATAAAATAATGTGGTAGTCCCAGCCTAAAGTTACGTGAACCTAGCGTTAAACCACTCAAGCTTATCTTATGTCGAGGATAAATCCCAATCCGGCCGAAATTTTGGAAAAGATGCAGGAATAAACAAATCGGGTGAATGGGATGTGCTGATTGATTGAGCAAATCGAGCGTCATTGCATAGATAACATTAACATCGAGAGGAGCAACTAAACTATGATGCGCTGATTGAGTAAGCAAAGAGAAGAAAATAGCATTTGTTACCCAGCGTGCGCAAAAATGGATTTGAAAAACCTTATAAGCATGTGAAGGATAGACATAACAAACCGTGTCAATTTGGATGAGGTAATCTAATTGGGCAATGGGAAGTTTGAAAATTATCAATGCAAAAATGTTATAGACCTAAAATTTCCCCAGAAAAAAAAATGAAGATAGGACGGTGAGACCTTTTGTTAGTTCGGTTCTATGAAAGTGATATCCACCCAAAATAAAAACTGGTACATGTAAGAGAAGCCGTCAAGTTTCCAAAAAGGTACGGCCTTTGTAGCTAGAGATCTCATTCAATCATGGAAAGGCCGTCAACGTAAATCCTATTAGCTAAATTAACCGTATCGAATAATACTTTGGACGCGAAATGAAAGCTTGAAGATTGTTTACCGCGAGTAGCAATGTTGTAGTTTTCGTTTAATTTCCAAACTGTCTGCCGGTGCGATTAACTTGGCTAATTGGATTAATCTTGATGGCCTTTCCCTGGTTTAATGATATCACTACTTTCGAAGGCCGACACTTTTTTGGGAACTTAAGCGGCTCTTCTATAGATTATAGGCCGACGCCCTAACCAACGAGTGATATTGACTAGTTCAAATACTGCAAGTATAAAATTTTAAGTTCCTGTATGGTGGAGTTCCTGAATGGTGGAGTTCGATTCACCGTTGGCAACATTGAATGGTTTTTTTGCGGAAGGTGTGTATCCCGTCTCTGTATTTTCGTGCATACTGGCAAACTAATACTGATTTTCGTTCGCTTCGCTCGCTCATTCAGGGCCTTCCCTGACTGGACTATGCAGTTACGTACAGTGTGTCCCAAAAGTCCGAGAACACCCTCACAACTTATTAAAGGGTTGAAAGAAAATAGTGAAACTCTGGCAGTGTAAGTTTGGTTGAAGGATCTACCTTTTCGTCCAACCGGCATTCTGCCGGCGGGCACCAGGGACCTCAACTCAGAAATTTCAATGTAATGGGGAGTAAAGGAATACCTTATTTAATAGGTCTTCATTGAGCGAGTAAAGTGCCGCAATGATAGCTTCGACGCGATGAGCCCATCCAAAATGGCAGCTGGTCAAACATCAGGAAGTTCTTTGCATCCCTATGTCTTACTCAGGCTACAGACGTCGTAAAGGAACACAGATGGGAGCAAAATGCGTCGTTCAATTTTGTTAGATTACACCCACGTCTTTTGCGGTTTGAAGCCCAGTGCGTGGGCCTCAGTGCTCCCCCCCCCCTCCCCCTCCCCCTCCCCCTCCCCGGACGGGGGGAACACAAAAGCCCACACTCTGGGCTTCAAACCCTGAAAAACGTAAGTGGGAGCCAACTAAATTGAACGAAACATTTTGCTGCCATCTACGTCCCTTTACGACGTCTTTAGCCTGAGTAAGACATAGGGATGCAGAGGATGTTCCTAATGTTTGACCGGCTGCCATTTCGAATGGGCTCATCGTATCGAAGCTATCGTTGTGGCATTTTACTCGCCTAATGAAGACCTTTCAAAGAAGGTTTTCCTTTACCCCCCTCCCCTCCCCACCCCATTCAATTAGAAATTTCTGAGTTTGGCCCCTGGGGCCCCCTAGGGGGCAGGCGTAATGCCGGTTGTGCGAATAGGTAGACCCTTTAACCAAACTTCCATTGCCAGAGTTTCACTATTTTCTTTCAACCCCTTAAAGTTGTGATGGTGTTCTGGGACTTTAATTTGAGACACCCTGTATGAAGTTTCCCGGAAATAAAGAAGTACGGCTAAACCTTCAGCCCGCCGGCCTTGGCTTTTTTGGGGGGTGGAGAGGCAATAAGTAAATAGCATTTTCAATATGTAACCAGGGGGTTGAAACTCTAGCAACGTAATTTCACAGAAGGGTTAATTACTAGCGCACCGCAAGTTGACAAGGACTGCAGAAGCAGAGACAACATGGCACTGAAAATAGTAACTTGAGCCGACCCACATTCAAGCTCAAAGATGCCGGCAAATAAAATAGCTCTGTACCAAACTGCCTCAACAATTCGTGGTATTTTTAAAAACCGTATATGGCAAATGTTAGCTAACACAATGCACCTTCACGAAATTCGTTCTCCCACTCTATCCTTATTGTTGTTTGCCGGCCATTTTTAAGATGCGTGATCGCAACGTACGGTGGCTTATTGGGACCATACGTGGGACACACAAAACTCTTATGAAACCGGAACAAGAAGGCCACTGGCGCGGTTGCAGTTTACTGTATATCGTCCTAGGTTGTAGTGTTCCTTATCCAGCGTTGGAACGCCGAGGTTTCAGTTTCATGAAAGTCTTGTGTAAGTAGAAAAAAAGATGTGCTAGTCTGAATAAATGAGTCACCGCAGTAATAACACGCGTTTTCTTCTGTTTGCCGCCGCTGTTTATCCCTGCATCCCGCTTGTGCCCCTAGTTGACGATGACGTCACTAAATATACGCAACTGATTGTTGCTGTCCGTAAGAGTATGCTCGTCCCGTAACGAAGTGAGTATATTATTCTTTGTGAGATTCTTTATGTGTCTCAGGAGCGTCTATTATTGTCGTTGTACACCTCACTCTGAAAGCTCTGGTCCCGTCTGGTCCGCTGTAGTCACTTTTTAGACCTTTGTAATCCTCGGTTTTGGTTTAACTAGTTTAAGTCTAGGTTAAGTAGTATAGTTTTGTGACAGGTAGGCTCAAATAAATAAATTGAATTCGAATTTGAATTTGAATTTATTGGGACCTTGGCCCTTGGCCGTACAAATGCGGTTCAAAACACAAACAGCAAAATACAAGACTCAAGGTAAATGCGAATCACACCTGTCAGATACAGCAAGTAGGAAGTAACCTTGGCAGACAGACACATCACCAGACTGGGGGAGTGAACAGCCGGGAGGAAGTTTTACACTGACATACCAGTGGCTCTAGCAAAGAGTACCACTGCCCTCCGCCTCTGGAACCTCAGGAACCCCCCTCCAGAGAATGACAGACGACTAACCATCGTGGGGTGACTGCGAAGATAACCGGCCAGACCTGACCTCTGCAGGTGGAGGAAGGGACAGAAGAACAGGAAATGCTCACTGGAGAAATCTGTGGGGGCCGGATTCCCGTTTCCGCAGTACAGTAGCCATAGTAATGTTTTGCTGCTGCTAACCATACCGTGACGATGCAAGTAACCAAATGTAAACTCAATTGTGATATGGAGACGATTTCCGCTAATGAGAAATGTCAAGACGAAGTTTAGAATACTGTTTTGTTCAAGATGTCTGATCTAAGAATCGTAACTAATGCTATGGCATATAGAAACCCTACTCCTCAACAAGAGTAAAGCTGCCATCGTTACCGTAAACTACTTTCAAGCTTCTATTCCATTCTTTGACGTTGAAATAGCACGGTCCTTGCATCCTCTGGTAATAGTGTTGGTAGCGGTTTTGCCGTATACCACAAAATCCGCCCCACACTTAGTGCAGAGCTGCGATGTCGCCCACCCCAGACGAAACCGATGAGTGCAGAGCAGCGAATTCTGGTACGTAGGCATGACACTTACTATCGCCATCCAGTACGGCAGAGATGATACGGTTGATGTAAGGCCATACTCAGGCTGCACAGCAAAGCGGGCATGGCCCGTAGTGTAGGTTTGCCACTCCTCACTCCATTTCCGCAGAAACCAGAAGCAGAGCAAATGCCGTTTGGCCCGAAGGACAGTGATGACCGAAAGACAGTCTTCACCACAGTAAGCAGCCTGCCTCGCAAGGCCATCCGCTTGCTCATTGTCATCTGAGCCAGCATGTCATTTGACCCACTGCACAGACACAACACCCAACTTATGTACAGCCCACAGCTTCTTGCAGATGGAGAACACAAGCGGGTCACGTACGCTCAGGGTAACCATAGCATGGCAGAGGAGAGCCATAGCTGACTGGGAGTCCGTAAAGACCGTAAAGGATGGCAGGCAAGATCTAGAGCGACATCCAGGGCCACGGAGATGGCACACAATTCGCACTCTGTAGAAGAGGATACCAACTCAAGCCGCTGGGTAAGAAATATTTTCAGGGCAGGAATGGCAACACCATTGCAACCAGACCACTCAGCGCAATGGAAAGATGCATCACAGTAAACCGTGCACTCTATGGGAATACTATCAAAGACGGACAGCAGACCCAGACTCCAGGCCCATGGACAGAACGGCTTTGCCCACGAGACAGATAGTAGCCAAAAAGTAAACAGATCGCGGACCACTGAGGCACCACGACCCTGAGCACCAAGAGCCTCCAAGGCAACCCGACTGAGACTACGGTAGGCAACAATCGCCGTCCCAACCAGATCAGCCTCTGCTCTCCCAACATTCCTAACACGGCGCACCACCAGGAGCTCCTCGGAACGGAAGAGGAGCGGGGGCTCACAGCACTCCACCCACAGGGCTCAAACGGTGTAGAAACGAGGCAAATGGTAACACTTACTTGAAGAGAACGTATGTGCCGCCAAAACGGGCATAGAAAAGGAAGGTGACAATCCAGAAGAGCCAGAATAAAGGATCTGCAAACAGCTAACAGTGATCATTTAATGACCCCATCTATGCGGGAGTACTTCTGAAGGATCGAGGAGCGAGACCTCAGTCTAGCATTCAGCTGACTGACATGCTGGTTCCACTCGAGTTGATCGTCTATGGTGACACCCAGATACTTCACTGAAGACTTTTGAGCGACAACCTTGCCATCCACCACAAGGGTGAGTGAAGATTGCAGCTTGACCACAGACCTAGTGAACACCACCAGGTCCGTCTTGGCAGGGGCCAAGTAGAGTCCTCTCTTCCTGAGACGGGAGGAGACAATAGCCCCAGCAAGCTCGGCACAATCACAGCAAAGACGGATCATTGCCCGCAAACCATAGAGCCACATCAACAGTGTAGCAAACTATATTTTATGATTCACCCTCCAGAAGAACATCATTGATAGCGATGGCGAACAGGAGAGGACTCAAACAGCTCCCTTAACGGACCCCTTGGTCGGAAGAGGCTACACTGCATCAGAATCCATTGATCCTGGTCACAAATATCCGCTCGCTGAGAAGAGCTATGATGGCAATGGTGAGCTTCAGGCCCACACCCATCTTGACCAGGCTCTACTGAACCCACTCCACACTGACCGTATCGTAGGCAGTCTTGGTGTCTAAAAAGATTGTCACGACCGTGAGCTCATGGGCCCATGCCTTATGAATCCCTGACAGAAGAAACATAACCACATCCTGAGTGCTCCTGACAACCCAGCACCCAAATTGCGTAGGCGCAAGACAGTTGTAGTATTCAAGGTGCCACTCTAGGCGACTGATGAGCATACGCTCTTACACCTTTCGAAGGTTTGACAGGAGCGAGATAGGGCGATAATTAACCAAGTCAGATTTCACTGAACCTGTCTTGCGGACTGGGATGATGATGGACCAGAGCCACGATTCCGGGACGGGGCAACCATCAAATACAGATTGAAAAAAAGCAACTCCCTCACGAGTGGTAGATTGGTGCAGATTCCTCAGATGGCCATACGAAATCCTGTCTATGCCTGAAGCCCCTCAATTTTTGCACTCAGAGAGATTCACGGAAGGTCTGTAGAGGAGTTTCCACAAGACCGGCAACCAAGGTCGGAGGTGGGGACCCCAACAGGAAGGCAAAACACTGGCAAACCGGTTATTGAAAGCGTCCGCCATGGGTTCCACTCCCCTCCAGACAAATGAATGATCCAAGTACCTCGAGTCATACACCCACGACGAGGAGGACCTGGCACTTCGTCCATCCAGCAGCTTCCAGGCGTGGCCTAGGGAGGATGCTGATCGCACACAACCACAAATCCATCCCGAGTAAGACCACCACTCAGAACGAATCAGGTAAGCCGATTCCCGCAAAGTACCCTGGTACACAAACCAGTTCACATCACTGGCATTTCTCCCTCAGAGCATGTACACGTGTCTCCTGTCACGAATAGCCTGAGTGCAGACAGCCATCCACCAGACAGGGTAGACAGCCCGCACAGGGGTGCTACGGACACACAGCCTTCCAACATGCGAGGAGATCCACTCTCCGAAAATACCATTCGATGCACAAGGCCTCTTACACGAACACACAGTAGGTTGGTCACAACACCCAAGAGGGTGCAGGATCACCGGAGAGTGATCACTGCCCCTTTGGTTATCTGACACCGAAAAGGAGAAGTGCTTTGCAAGACCCGGAGTGCACAGGAACAAGTCTAGGACAGACTCCTGCACAGACCCACACTGCCACCTCGAGAAGGTTGGCATACCATCCAGGAGAACAGCTAGGCCCAGAGCATCAATAGCACTAGCAAATCTCCGACCCTTGGTATCAGTGTGATACGAGCCCCAATCGTGGTGATGGGCATTGAAGTCACCTCCAATAATGTAGGTGGAGATAACTGTCGGAGCCACGCGGCCCACGCTGCCCTGACAAAGAGGCAGTGTCATGGACAAATACTACCGTAACCCAGTAACGAAGCATCCAAACCTTCACTAACATGCATTCAACTCCAAGAGTGGGGAACCAATCACCTGCACTACAGCACAGAAACATTCCCGCCTTACCTCCAGATGAAACATAGTCAGCCCGGAAAGAGGAGGCGTCCCAGTTCCTAGTTAGGTTAGATTCCTGTACTACCAGAATTTCAGGATGCTGCAATAAGTTTTCTACTTCCAAAATCTTGTCAGTTAAACCCCTGGCGTTCCAAGAGGCGATTGAAAACGTTTTAGATCCGAAAGAAAATGGGGGAAATCCTAGACCGCAATACAAAAACCTTCCCTAACCATTCTCTCCCCCTGTAACACTCAAGTCAGTGTCAGAAGGACCCTGGCTCGCACCAAAACTAGATGGGAAACTTGACAGAACAACATCCAAACCAACACTTGCCATTGCAGCACACGTTTGCAGCACTCACATGCAAATGAAAAAAAAAACTGCCAACAATTATTCAGCTGCGCCATCTCATCATTTCAATTGTCAAGGACGTAAACCATTGTAGCGCATTGTGTTTAGTGTGTTTAGCAGCATTGGGCTGGATTGATACTTGGGTGGGTGACCGCCTGGGAATCTGGCTGTTGCAGACATAGGGCCTTAGGGCTTCGGGCAGATGACTAGGAGTGGTTAACGCCCGTTAAACCCTTTAACCCTTTTTTGTTTAGTGTGTGAAGGGTGCGTGGCTACGGGCCGTTACCCTCAATAAAATTCCATTCCATTCCATTCCATTGTAGCGCGACGCCATAGCCATAAAAAAGGTACACGTATTACAAACAAAAACGTAAAGTGTGCCGTACAAAAAAAAGGTTATATGATAGAAGTTTACTTTACTTGTTGAAATGTACACGGATAAAAATTCGTCACTTGTAATTGAAATAAGCAAATGTAAAAATTGAGAAAATTGCATCAATTTAAGTGTTGTTGGGCTTTAACAATAATTTAATTGGTAAAGCACAAAAGCACTTCAGCAAATGCTAGTTTCTTAATTGTACATTTTCTTATAACAACTGAAAATCATCAACTTTTATCCTCGTACATCTTCACTAGCAAAGTGAAATTCAATCATATAATCCTTTTTTTTACGGCACACTTGACGTTTTTATTTGAAATTGCTTGTATAGGCGGAATCTGAATTCCGGTCTTGTGCAGAGTTGAAAGATTTTGGTAGGTTAGAAGATACTGCCTTCAATCTTTGGTCTTGTGTACCTAAACTATGCTCATCTTCATTCTATTTAGAACTGGTGCTACAGGGAAGCAATGGCGGGCAATGCCTCTAACAATTTTCCTTGCCCTCCCAGTGTTGTCCTTACTTACTTACTTTACTTTATTAAAGTTTAAAAGGCCTAGAAACCGTACACTCTCTTCTACGAACTTACAAGCTATGTTTAAAAGTAACATTTGCACTAGTGTGCCCAGGCAATACTAACATCGCAACGAATCACCCCAGTTACCCAGAGTCCCAGCGCAGACCTGCTGCCGTCCCACCCTTACTATACTTTGTTCCACATTATGCTTTCAAAAAACTGACTGTATGACTCCACGTTTTCTTCCACTACGAATCAAACAATTCGTAAACATCCTATTCGCAGACTCTAATAGTAACTTTGTTGAGTGTACAAATGGGATATCCACATGTTTTTGCACTTTTAGTGCAAGGAAACGAGTCGTCATCCAGTCAGTTTTCTGAAAACATAATGTGGAGCATACTATACCAACACTAATTACGCTAAACTTCAAGCCCTAAAGCCACGCATGCACAATCTCTTACGAACAGCAGGAGGAGCTGGGTAACAGAGGAGTAGCTAACAGGATGGTGCCCCCAAACTGGGTGAAGCGCCCGGTAGCCTTACAGAATGAGAGGACACTATACAACGCGTGCTGGCGTGCTACGGAATGCGGGGAAATACTCATGACCTGGTGCAAACGACCAACCGCACCTCTGAGGACAAAGCGACGCCGATCAGCCCACAGGGGGCATTCAAAAAGGAAATGACAAACGGTGTCGGGGCTTCTGCCACAAGGACAGGTTGGGGTGCGTAACCACCCAAGATGAAACATACGCACCCGGAGCGCAATTGTTGTTCTCTTACAATTTAAAAAAATTAATTTCTGTTCCAAATGACGTAACAAGGTAGGTTGACGAGCATTCTGTTCAAAAGCGACGCTACAGTTGGGCAAGGGTGAACCATGCTCCCTAACATTTCCGTGCTACATTTGCAACCTACCTCTATAATTTTAAAGTATTAATAATGTTCGAAATGGAGTAACAAGCCAGGTTTTCAACGATAATGATATATTTCGCTGATGGTCACGTAATTTCACCGTAAAGTTAAAACTCCAAAATAAGACTTGTTTCGAGATTTGTCAATTCAAAAGTAGGACACATTTCACTCAACTCTTGCCAGTAAGGTACGACACATAAAAAACAAATTCATAGCAATTTCTCGTTTACCAAACAGCTAAAACCAGCTGAATCGTACAGCATGTCCTGCTGTAAATACTGCCCTTTTTACAGAGTTGTATAAAAATAAACAAGAAAGAAATTTAATGGGGTTTTGTCCTTTAGAAAGTTAACTAAGAAAAATAAAGAATAATCTACCACGTGCACACCAGTTGTTATGCATAGAATATCTAGGCGCTTTGCAAACAGCTACATAGGAAACAGCTACGTTCTATCAACGACAATAAACCGGGGAAGCAGATTCATGATTTAATGCGTCGCAGCTGTGATATTTCCGATTCGATCTGTGGCTGCCGCCATTGAACCTGGTGAGCAGATTCACTCCCTGAGAACACGTTTGACAACCTTACCTCCAACGAGAAGGGTGAAACACGCATGGCTGTGACTGTGATACTGTTTGCAAAATTTATCGTAACACAGCCAAAAGTTTGAAGAAATGATCCAAAAGGTTTAGAAATTGATGTTTGCATCGATTTTAATATTTTCTGCGTTTTTAAGCTAAAAACGGTATTCGTTTGTTTGATGGCCCAGGGTTGAATCATTTCTTACATTCCGAATATCCGTTGCGTGGCGGCCATGTTATATGTGTTCAGGACATAGTGATGGATTGTAGGATTGGCCTCCATTTGAATATCATTCAGACGAGAAACAGAAGGTTGGGTGGTGCCATATTTCTTCTGTTTTTATAATTGATGTTTTAATCAGAAATTGCAGCTTGCTATTTTCAGGGCTTAAAAATAATTTTGTTAATTAAAAATATCTTGCGAGTGTGGGATTGGCCTCTAATGAATCTCCTTCAAAAGAGAACAGAAAGTCAGCTGGCGCCATTTTGGCGTTACAAGGCGCTGGGAGGAGTTCAGTGAGCGATGGTTTGGAATGTACAGGTATTGTTTCTAGTACAATTGCGAAGCCCTGTTTCTATTCGCTGCATGGTTTTATATCCTCGGACCTTTACGCATCCCAGCACGGTCTAAACCGCATTACGACTGATTTCGTTGTTCATTTTTATAGACTTTTGTGAATAACAATTTATGCAATTTATGAGCACCCATATATACTTTAAAAATCTGAACTAAGTTGGTGAAAAGATGGTAGATATCGGAGGTGGGGCTATCGTAGATCTTCTGCTTTATTTGGGTTTTCTACTTATATCGCAGCCAACTAAGTTAAAATGCTGCCCGGCCTTTTGCCTTAAATAACTTATTTTTGCGTTACTACTGATTAAGTTTGGCAGAAGGTGGGAGTTCCATTTCTAATCACCTCGACCCTACTCAGTTCATGCAACTGCGCTAAACAGTGCATTCTTATGCTGGGCAGCTGTGCTTCATTGAGTGTTGGGTACCGATTGGGATGGCACATCGCCAGCCCACCATCAGTTTCGTCACTAACCAGTGGTGTAACATCGCAATAGGGGCCCAGAGGCTGGAGCCCAGTGAAGGCCTCCTTCCTTTAAAAAATGCTGTTTCTATCACACAATGCGTGAGCCCAATGGGGGCCACCTTCATAAGAAAAAGAAATGCAGTTTAGCCACACAAGGCAAGAGCCCAGTGGGGGAACCCTCCCCTTCATCGAAGAAAAAAATGCAGTTTTTGAAACGGAAGGCGACAGACCATTGGAGTCGTCCCATACTCCACTTCATAAAAACATTGTAGTTTTTGTACCAAGGTGAGATCCCATTGGAGCCTACCCCCTTCACGCAATAAATAATAAATAGGAAAGATAAAAATTAATTGGGGCCAGTAGGAGCTCCCTAAAGTCAGTGGTTCCGGAGACGGTTGACTGCTCTGCCTCACTGTAGGTACGCAACTGGCACTGATTGGTTCTTCCAGTGTACGAGTACTGCGGTGCGGTGGTTGTTTCGAAAGGTGGGTTGAGGAGCTTAGTGGTTGTTGATGGTGTTGTGACGGATCGTTGAGAATGGCTTGATCACTGAACTGGCCAATTGGGTTGCGAGAAAGACTAACCTTGACACATATTTATCACGGATCCGAGGCATCTTAAGGGCAGCCCTGAAAGAGATGACGGATCGGGTGGCAAAAGGGGCTTTGAACGGAAGGACTCAGTATCAACTGCGTTAATTTCTGTCTGCTGTGGAAGCTAACTTGTGAGATAAATAGTAGACTGAGTCAAAAACAGTCGTGTATCCGTTTAGGATTCAATTCATTTCCCATTCTTGAGCGGCCATTATAATCTACGTGGTTATAATGGTCGACACAATCAGGGAAGTCACTGTGTTGTGTGTGTTTGTGCTTGTCGTATGTTCGAGTCTGTGATCGAGGAGGATTTAATAAAAATAAAAAAAACGTGAAACACTTTCAGGCGGCTGTTCCCTGCCCTCAAATGTTCCCTGCCCTCAAATTCTCCCTGCTCTTCAATGCTCCTTGCTCTTCATTTGTTCGGAATTCCAAAAAGCGTTGGCTGGGGTAAATTGACCTGATTTTCCGGGTTCACCTTTTCTGCAACAAGTGGAATGGTTCGTCGTCATGTACATTAAGGCAACTGGAAGTCTCTCGTTATCATTTCTTGTTCTTGTCTTTTTTCCCCTTTTTTTTATGGTTGTTTCAGCTAGTACGTGTCTGGGGCTGCCGCCCTTAATACCTCTGCCCCATTAAACCTTTCAAAGAACATCACCCCACTCTGCACATGCACCCAACAATATTCTACTATTGAATGTTGTTGATTGTTGCTGAGTTCTATTGATTGTTAACTCAACTTGCGCCTTAACGCATAACAAAATTAACACAACTTTTTGCAGCGTCAAACTGGTAGGAGCCTCAAGAGCTAGCCGCCCCAACTACAAGTAAGACTTAACAAATTCTTTGATTTCTGGTTAGGTTCCAATGTAGGCTTAATATTTTATTTTGGCAGATAGGGTTTATAATTAAATTATATAAGCACCCTTCTATTTTGGTATTCCTTTCAACTCTTAACGCGTTTACCTTTAAATTTGGTTTCATGTTTTTAAGGTATTTTCTAATTTTTAAGCTTGAAATGGTTACATGTGTGGTGATAATACTATTAATACTAAGCACTGTTGAAGCTCTTAAAGATTGGTACGTAAGTTGCAACCTTTGACGTATATAAATCCCTATCCACAAGATTTGAGCACGTATTCAACTTAGGAACAAATCTACCTGGTTTCAAAATTATGAATGTTTGCTGAACAATTTTCGAACGAATGGTTGTCCTGAAAGGGTTTTCGGGGTTAGTCTTAAATGGGATTTTTAAAAGTTGGGTTCGCCATTTTTTTTTAATAACGTGCTCCTCCCTCCGGTCACACTAATGAATAAATACCGCTTCTATTTATTCCTTTAGGTCTTTCTGTTGTAAAAAGTTTTACCATTACGGACACATGCAATCATTAATACCTACTGCATAATCAAGTTTTCCGTTTGTTATTGGTTAGTTCAGTTGCATTAAATTTCGCCGTGCAGGGCAAGCATGACTTTCGGGACTAACATTGGCAGCTTTTACGAGCGAATAATACCTCGTGAAGATGCTCGGCTCGCAAGTTATCTTATAATGCGGACACAAAGATATCACTAAAATCTTCGGATTTGAAGACGCGCGGAGCATATATACGCAGATATAATAGAACGGTGTCAAGTGACGTCATATAGAGCAGTGATCCGACGTGCATTATTGTATGACTATGCTGTAGCCCTAATGGGTTAGCTGCAAGGGGCACTGCAGAGAATCAGAAGGGTGTCATACTGAGGCCGATGATGTGAAGAGTGATTTCTTAGACCTAAAACGCGCGATTTTTGTTGTGGAGAAAACGTTATTTTAATCCTAAGAAATCCGCTCTTCCGTTTTCCTTCCATTTTTATGTAGTGCACCTTGTAGTTATCCCCTCCAAAACCCATACTGGTGCCAATATGGCGGCAAATGTCACTGCTCTATAGAGCAGCGTCAAGTGACGTCATATTGGCTACGATACACCGTTTTGTGGTAATAGCTACAAGGTGCACTAGAGTAAAATATAAGGAAAAACGACTTTTTTAGTCCAGACAGTGCTTTGAGAGCGGGTTTTTTAGGCTTAAAAGAATGTTTTCTCTTAACAAAAATCGCTTTTTATAGGCTTAAGAAAGCCAGTCTAATAGCATTTGCTTCAATAAGACGATCTTTCTTCCTCCAGTGCCTCTTGCAGCTAACCCAGTTACTGGCTCCACCAGTTATACACAATAATACTACGTTGTGTTACTGCTCTATAGGATCGGTCTTGTTAATCGGTATTTATTGAAAATTGGCATTTGTTGCCGTGACGTATTTTAAATTCATCCGTCCTTTGTGATGCGTTAATTTTCCGCCGTTATGCCAAGAATCGCTAGGAGGGTAATCGGAAATAGGTCAATCGATGATATGGTAACTTTTATATTTGATGCGTTTAGATTTTTTTTCCAAATTACCTGCCTCGCTCGCAAGAAACCGCAACTTATGGCCAGACATAATTTCCGTTTACTCATTCATGGTCTGTTTTCTTGGCTGCCACAATGGGGAACACGCGACGCGCGATAGAAACACCAGGTGAAAAATAATTTGCACGTTTTATTAATTAAAATAAAAAATGGTAAGAATAAGCCCCGATTGTTGTCCGGTTGTTGGGTAAGAATTGACACCTTGTGAGAATATATTCGTGTAGAAGCTCCGCGCGTCGTCTTTATTTCCGAGTTAAGTCTGCCTGGTTCATTTTGGTTGTGGAGTAGCAACGTATTAACAACGATGTAGGACGTAACCGTTGTGGTTGCTAAGGCCTATGCCTGCTAAGGCAATTGTTAGCTTGTTACCGTTAACAAACACCAACCTGCACTGATTTGCATGTGCATTATGCATGTAATGTTAGGACTTCCCATGTCAGTGTTTGTTGAGCGGTTTATTTTAAAGATTAATGATTAGTGGCTATTGGAAATTGTAAACTGTTTTTAATGTCGGTGTAGTGATGACTTTATTTGCTAATCATGGCGGTGTGGTTTCAAACGTTGGTAAAGTAAAAGTTAACTGCTCCATTATGGCCCGCTTGTTTCTAAAGTCCTCCCTGTTGCGATTTTTTTCGTTCGTAATTTATTTAAATATTAATGATTAGTAGGTATTTTTTAATAAATGGCTAAAGATTATTTCGGCATTGTAGTTGATTTATTTTGCAACAACGTGGAGTGGCAAACTGCTAAATTCTGTATTTCCAGGTTTTTTTTAGATTTGTTCAATCTGGCACCTATCGTAAGAAGCTTAGTACCGCTATGAACAAGAAGTTTTTGAAGCTTAACATGTGGATATTTTATGCTTTAGTATTATTTTTTAATGTCTTTCAACGCGGATTTCCTGTTCCAGCTTAAAATAAATTTTCCAAGTTCTTCCGACTTTTCAACTTCAAGATGTCTGAGAGTAAATGCAACCCGTGCTCGCCACCAAGCTGTGCTTCTCCATGCCCCAGCCCATGCCCGCCATCTTGTTGCTCTCCGACGTGTCCATCGCCATCATGTTGTCCCACTGGACCATGTGGTCAGAGATGCTCCTTTTCTTGCTGTCCTGCAGCCGGAGTCAACGTATTCGTCGTAGCTGTGCCACCACCATGCTGTACTTCTCCATGCTCCCCATCCTGTTGTCCCTCCCCATCCTGTTGCCCATCCCCATCCTGTTGCCCCACTCCATGTCCCCCATCCTGTTGCCCCACTCCATGTCCCCCATCCTGCTGAACACCTCTAAAATGCTATAGTTCGCTGTCTGGCTGCCCCGTCCTCATTTCTGCCTTCATTTCCTACCCAAATTCCGAGCCAAATGACGACTGACTGGAAGTCCGAAGATTCGAAACCATAGCAAAAAACCTAAAAAAAATAGGGAAGTGAAAGAATTCGGAACGCTTCAAAACCGGTTTATTAAAAATTGAAAATAAAAAAAAATAATGTGCAATGTAACAAATATAAAATTTTTGATTTGCTGCCAAACTTTGGCTTGTGGTTGTTTTTAAATGCTGTGATCAGACTTTGTACGGACGTTTTATGTGAAAGACTGAATAAAAGTTGTAGTTGCAAATCTTCCCAACAAATCTTAAGTGTTGGCCTATTTTTTTCCAGCAGCTAGTTGTAAGACATGTTGAACTTTGTTCAAAACACCCTCAGCAAGGTTTATTACAAACTGGGGAAAGATTGAAAGGGAGAAGTAGCAGTGTGCCGTAAAAGGTTATAACGACGTTTCATTTTTGTTAAATGCTCATGTAAATATAGCACTTGCATCGGTTTCAAGTGCTGTTGTGCAGTTTTTACATCACGATTTCGCACGATCAATTGCTTATTTCAATTGATTTTCAATCGAGTGAGCGAAACACTCTTATAATCCTTTTCGGCACAATTGACGTTTGTTTGTAATCGGTCAACCTTTTTCTGGCTTGCAGTTTTTTCACATGGGAAGGGTGAACGCGTAAGCGCATTCGGGGATTGTTGCTGTCCACGTTGGTTTCTGGTTGCCAATTTCGATCACATGGTTTATAATGACCTGAAGTATGGTCGCCTGTACGCCGCTCGGGATCCCAGTGGCCCTTTTGCAACGTAGCGTAAGCATTCTCACCGTGAATTGGCTTTGATTCGATCTCGAGGTGAGCCATATTTCCGCAACAAAAGGGACCTGGTCGCCTGGTTCGATCGATAGTATTTCGCAGCTTTTATTACCTATGGCATTCCTCGATAACTTAAAAGGCTCTTTCCTGTGCCCCCACGGCGTTACGACCTTATTGACGCAAAAATTCTTGCTAATCACGCAGAAATATGAATTAGTACACAAGTCATTCTTAGCAGTAAAAATCGAACTAGAATTTGTTCATCAGCCTTATGGAGAGGACACGGAGGCACTGGAGAAGGGGGAGAGCCTTGGGTGTATGTTACGGGAGGTATGTAGTAAAATTCCTACTGCTACAATGCATTTGAAAAATTATGCAGGAATTTGTGGGTCATCGATGCTTCATGGGGGTACACAGGTGGAGGGGATACTGTGGGAGGCTAAGGTGGTATTTCATTGGGATCCATGGCTGATGTGATTTTTACTGCTAGGGATAACTGATGTACTGCAATGCATGCTTTTAGAACGGCCAAGAATTTTTCGGATATCAGCTTCATGGTGCGAGACTAGGAAGTGGGAGAGGGGGGCCTTCGGGGATGCTAAGGAGCCTTGGGATTTCACGGGAGTTCCATAGCTAGTTTGACTTGTGCACCAAATTTCATTCTGTAACTCTACAACAATTTGTTGGTCAAGCCTCAAGGGGATGCGGGGGGGGGGGGTCCTTCGGGGTGTTTCGTGGAGGTTACATGGGTGGTTCGATTTTGTACTGCTAAGAATGTCTTGTACCAAATTTCAAGCGTTTAGGTCGATTTGCAAGAATTTGTTGATCAAGCCCCAGGGGGGAGCTTTTGGGTGGTGTATCATCAGCGTTCCATGGCTGATTCGATTTATGTTGCTACGAATGACTTGTGTATTAAATTTCATGGTTTTAGCTTCACCTGCAAGAATTTGTTCCCTAAGCCTCTCGGAGGCGGCTTTGGCGAGGGGGGGGGGAGTGCAGGCCCTTAGGATATTTCGTAGGGGGGTCCGTGGCTGGTTCGATTTGTACTGTTAAAGACTTGTGTACCAAATTTAATGTTTTTAGGTCGATTGGCAAAACTGTGTTGGCAAAGCGCTGGGGGCCTTTTGGGTTATTTCATGGGGGTGCCACGGTTGGTTTTGTAAGAATGCGCGCCTCTGGGGCTGTTGCCCCTGCTATCCGAACGCCACTCTCTGCCTCTGGGAGTTGGCGGGATGTAGGAAGACGATAGCAGGCACCTCTGGGTGCTCTGAGAACGGTAATAAACCGATGTTTGACCTGTTGATCGGTTTGGAGTGAGTTATTTGGGCCAACCAGGGGCTGGACTGAAGTAACAATGTCAAATATCTGGCGCCCAATGTTTTAAAACTACCCAGATGGATTTTCCGGACCTTTTTGACGACTTTTGTGCATCGAAAGCTGTAAGTAAAAAATCGTTATTGTAGTGAGATGAACCCCGCAACTTGTAAAAGAAACTTTTGGTAAAAATTCCTCATGTAACTGGATGTTAAATCGTTTGAGGGACTATTAATGAGTGCCGGTCAAAAAGAATTTTGAAGAAATTAGAATTTAAAGTGGACTTCTAGCATTTTTTCTGGCGTGGGAGCGTTTTGTAAAGAAGAAGCAACGTTGCTTACGCGCGGCGTGTATGAAATTGCTTGGTTTTAAGCGCCTTAAGAATTGGTAAAATACCTTCATTAGGTTTAAAGGAATGGTGAAATGAACTGTCCGAATGCTCCTACCGGCTTGTGTATTTTCCATCGAGGCATGGAGTGCGAGAAGGCGAACGTTAGTGAATGGTCGTTTTGACTTTAATCTACGTACTTCCATTAGATTCTATGTGATAACATGCAAAAACTGTATTGCGGTGAAAATCCGGAGAAAATCCGTTAGATATGGGGCTTTTACGAAAATGTTGGAACGTTTTTCCCACGGTCATGTTTGAGCGTGTTTGAAACTCGACGCGGCAATGCGAATGGACGTTCTCATGTGACGTAATGCTGTCTGCTTTCACAGCGAGTGTAACGAAGCCCTTATTTCGAAATCCTCTTTCAAAAAAAACGCGGAAATCCTTCTAAATCAATAAGACTTGAATTCTACTGAAGTAGTTTTTTAGAGCCCTTGTCGAAATTTGCAGTTAGATTGTTCTCACGACTTTTGTGTTTGGATTGGTCATGGACACTCTCCAAACTTGCTTCAAAAGCTTTGCTTTGGCGTGAGCAGCCGTGAATGACGTCGTTCGGGTACGCGAACCTGTTGGTGCCGGCTTCGCGTGAAGAAGACTGTAAATTCGGACTTTCGTCTGGTGATGATCACGGCAAGTTTAGGACTGTATATGACTTGTGACCTTGTCATCTGCTGGGTTATGAACATTATGAATTATGAATCGTCGGCCTAGCTACCCGGCTTTTCAGTGTGGTTTGAGTGCGGCGATTTGAACGATATTTCGTCTGGAAGGATTAAAGACATCCTCTCTACACATGTGGTAGGAGACAGGTATTTTTTTGGGGATTTAAGAACTGACTGTTATGAACTAGAATTGGTACTAGAAAACAATGTACATTAACTGAATTTCAGGATTGAATTCAAGAACGGATTGAACTGATTTTCCTCAGTGAACAATGAAAAAGTGTGATGTCTTCAGGCTAGAACCAATCACGGTTCGGAGATTTTCTTTTGACTGACAAAATTAAACCAATAACTGTAATGTGAAGTGCGTCACGTAAGGTGAAACAGTAATCTGGATTTTAGGTTGTGTAATGAAATTTCTAGAGAGGTCTTAACTTTTTATAAGCAGGATTTTGGCTTGCGTTTTGGCTTATCGGTAACGTTGATGTTTCAATTAAACGTAATAAGCACGCATTTGTGAGTAGCTATTAAAGGTGCTTCGCACACACCTGTTAGGAGGTACAAGTGCACTACAACTACCGATTGTGGACTTGTGGGATTTAAGGGTTTTTTTTCTAAAGCGATGAAGCAGTCGTTGGTGATTTTAGTTTTGCAGTTGCAAAACAGCTGGTTAAACTTGCGGAAAAATCACGGTTTAAATTTATAGTAATGTTAATTGATGTAACGTCTTTATTAAATTTGCCAAATGTAAATTTTTTTTAATGGTTGGACACGATGGGTTACGAGGTTCACTATTGTGGATTGTGAAGGGATTTCTTTACTGTTGACGCTCGCTGGCTCGACGGGGCTGGTGGAGTAGTGGTTGTGCATGACCCAGTCTTCTGTAAATTATGGTTTGTTATGGTTGACCAGAATAAGATAAAGGTCCGTAATGATTGTGTAGCCTGGGGCTGTAATTGCACTACTGTGCATTATAATTGGAAACCCTTAATTGGTTTCGAAATGACTGCCACTGATTTCCAGGTTTAGACGATTGGTGTGACAGCTTGTGTGTTTGTGAAGCCTTGTTAACGGGAAAGAGTCCATAGACTTGTTTTCAAAATCGAATTCAAGCATTATTGAGTGTCATTGGTTGCAATCTTTTTTTTTTTGTTGGTTTAAGGGTTTTGGAAAATTGCCAAACTTCAGGAAATTTATGATTTCTGAAAGGAGTAGCAGTACAAATGATGATGTGGTTATATATTTGTCGAGATTGGTAGAGATTTTGAGGAATAAGGTAATGACTGAAAATATTCACAGGGGCTTGGGGCTTATTATTGTTACTATATAATATTGTGGGTAGTGACGCTCGCTGAGTTGTTTATTTCCTGGCCGCTCCTATTTTGTGCCAAGCCCCTGTGAAAATATTGGCCTTGGGTTATGTACTGCTCTTTAGGGCATTAACTAGCGGAAGCCCGTGCTACGCACGGGTGGTGTTTGATGCAGCGTTAAAAACACTGGGACGATGTCCAGTGTCATTGTGCAGCCTGTCAGTCATGTTTAATTCCATGCTTCATTAACATTAAGTTTCTTTATGGCTATTTTGTGTATGCTGGATGACAAACGCTGATCTTCCTTCGCTTCGCTTACTCAATCAGCGCATCTCCCTTACTACTGTAAACACTTTTTTCCTCTTGCCTTCAGTGTCAGCGTGGTGACAGGCCCTGCATCAAGCTACGCTGAAATAAATAAATAAATAAATCGGCATTGGAGACATTGTAAGAGAGGATTAAACAAACGAAGCTTCAACAATCAGAAGAGGGCGAGCGGGCTCATTCTTCCCACGGTAGCAAAGAAAAAGGGCGAGCGACCGACAATGAAAACGGATATGTGCTCTATCAATTACTTG
>JAHWFP010088949.1:20173-67887 GCA_023313725.1 Lithobius niger
GTAAGGTAGCAATGAATAAGGCCGAGAACATTCATTATTAAAGCTGTAGAATGGAACTAGAAGAGGACCCAAAAGCAGAATTTTCTGCCAGTGTCTGCGACACCAATTGTCTGCAGCTAATCTTCGTATGGCTACGTGTATATTTATTGTTTTTTTTTTAATAACTTTTCAGTGCTTTATTGTATTGATCTGGCTCTTCCACCAACGGAAAGGTCTTGTCGAGACGATTAAAATGGTGTATTGGAATGTCCAAATCGGTCAAAAATTGGCGAAACGGCAGAAATTTGGTCAAAATGGCACGTTTTATCTGCGACTGCCAGATTATCTGCGACATAGTTGCACGTCGGACCCCTTTCTGCCTTCGGGGAAGAGGAGGTGATGGGAGAAGAGGTAGTGATGTAAAATGACAGTGAAAAAGGGTGAGCGGGTTCATTTTTCACACGGTAGCAAAGAAAAATGGCGAGCGGGTTCATTTTTTGCACGGTAGCAAAGAAAAAGGGCGAGCGGGTTCATTTTATTTGCACTGTAGCAAAGAAAAAGATCGAGCTTTCAGCAGAGCGAAGGGTGTTGTCGATTATGATGTAACAATCAGCAGCAAAATAGATATTACGTCATATTATTTTATTGTACGTTTTAAAAAACATGGCATTATTTCATGAAGTCGGTATAGCATGATTGATTTGGGCGGGCATTTGCCTGCAAATCTAAAGGTTGAGAGTTCGAATCCCGTCTAGGCTGCGAAATAGGTCTACTAAATTTATGGCAAGTATGAGATATAGCTAACACCTGGCAGGCAGGGCCATAGCCAGAAATTTATTTAAACCTCCGCACTGTAGTTTGAAAAAATGCCCCCTCCCCACCCCACCGTCAAAAAACACAAATCCGTGTAAAAAAAAAAAATTATTTACAAGCGTTCGTCACTGGTTTGTATTTTGATAGCCAATGTTAGGTTTACTCGTTGTCATCAAAGAAGCTCAAGAAGCCAGCATTCAGTACTGAAATTGGTAAATCATGTTGTACTGTGGGTTCCATCAGTAGGTTTAATGCCTTGCCTGATTCTATGGTGAATTCTACAACGCTCAGCAGCTGGAAGAGTCGCTATGACAAACTCTAGACCCTACACGGATGTTTTAAGCATGTGCTTTATTTCAGTTTCGCTCCTTTGTTATTTTGCAACACCTCAAGCTAGCTAGTCATGCAGTGCTAGACAATATGCTGCAGCTTGTAACCTTCTATTATTTTGTATCGGCTGGCTTAAAATAAATTTACTTGCATAGTAGGCTACAGATATCACTGAGTGAGTGGCTTGAAGCTATAGCGCGTTTGCGGGTCGCAGCGCAGCGCTATCCAGCGTGCAGCTTTTCCCTTGCCGTCTGCGGGGCTTCCCCATGGGCCTACAGGCAGGTAAATAACTAAAGTGTTATTGATAAAAATATTCTTTGTATGTGGTCTATGGGTATAGAAATACTGAAATTACGTTTTTATAAGTTAATTTCTATTTTGCTCAAAGAAGAAAATAAAGAAAAACCTTCCTTGCAGGCAAGCAATGGAGGCGACCATGCTGAGAGAAGTGGCGTCACAGACCACCACCTGCGGTTCATGGAGGGTGCTATTTACTGAAAACCACGGACTACCACTTTGCTAAGGCCGTTAGCTGCAAATTTTTATGTCATGTGATACATCATTTCCTGGGCAGACGGTAAATATTTTTAACTACTAATATACGTTTAGCAAACAGTGAAACACGGCATTATACCAAACCTAAAACAAATTCATTTTGCAAGTAATCTGTTAATTAGACAGTGCTGCCCTGGGATACCCTCGATTACACAATGTCTGGATACGTAATGCCGTGGATTTGCGTATTTTCGTGGCACGTTATGTGTGTTCACATGCTGTATTGTATGAATTTAGGGTAGTCATTTTTATTGTCAAAGTAGTATGCATAAATTGAAAGACTGAGGTAAAGCGGTTGCTCTGTTGCATCCTATTGCGTTAAAAATTGTTTTCCAGTGAAACTATCAACACTGCCTGGTGAAATTACGTGAAGAAAATTGATATCGCCTAACAAAACGGCTTTTCTACGCTTTTCTGCAAACGGCACTGGCGATGTAAAAAAAGTGAAATTAAGGGAAAATAAGTTAATTCAGACATTCCAATCCTATGATGCTCTGGGATATAAGGACTAAAAGTAGCTGCTCTCATGAACCTATTGCGTTAAATATTGTTTCCCAATCAAACTATCGGCCCTGCCTGCTGAAATATGGGCAAAGAAACTGATCTCACCTAACAAAATGTCTTTTCTGTGCTTCTCTACAAACAGCACTGGTGGTTCAAGTCGGGGGAAAATGAATTTATTCAGACAATGTTGTCGTGGGATGCCCAGGGACAAGGACTGAGTAAAAGCTGTTCCTCTCTTGCATTGTATTGCATTAAAAATTGTACCCTGGTGAAACTATCAACACTGCCTGGTGAAATTAGGTCAAGGAAACATCTCACCTAACAAAACGGCTTATCTATACTTTTCTACAAACAACGCTGGTGGTGCAAACGAATCAAATTAAGTATAAGTTAGACCGCATACATCACCTTCGTATGTGGTCTATGATTATAAAAATATTGAATTTACGCTTTCTCAATAAGTAAGTAATTTTTATTATTCAGGTAGTGCTGTCCTGGTATACCCTGGGATGCAATAGGTACTGTGTAATTTTGTGGGAGGCAGCTGAAGCGGCGTAAATTTGACCAAGCTATCAGTTGATTTAAACCTACTGTCCTGGGATCCCCAGGGATACAAAATGTCCCAGATATGGGAGCCATTGTGGGGGCCCAGAGTATATCCATGCATCAAATACCGTAAATCATGGATTAAACGCCCATGGGCTTATGCAGTTAACACTTTCGCAACGCTGGACGTACTGGTACGTCCAACACAACTGTTACAGATTGACGAAGGACGTACTGGTACGTCCTTGAGTTTGTAGTAACTGCTACATCAAGCCTACCAGTACGTCCATTGTCAATGACACACAGCGTGTAATTTGAAGTATTTAGTGCCAATTTCTGCCACTAGAGGCCACCACCATACAGTATAACAGCTGCAAAGCTGCACCTGAGTTTGGCTATCTTACCTATCTAGAGTCTTAGAACATTAGATGGCTGCCACGCACTTTTTAGTATTTTGTTATTTTACACAATTTTCTTTTGTTTATAAAAAATATTTAAATCCAATTAATCACAAAATCATTGGTGCCATTAAAAAGTTTGTACTTTTATCTAAAATTTTGAAAAGTAAAAATGTTAAAAAAATAAATTTGGAACGATTGTCCACGATTTTTGTGCAACAGTCAAAATCGATCAGTTGCCTGTGACATTTGATATTTTTTGGGTCAGGAGCGAAAGTGTTAATTTGGCAAAAATAGGGGGGGGGGGGGGCCGGGCTTTAAATCAAGCATTATGAATTTTCTAACCTTTCTGGACGTCTATTAGAGAAAATTTGAAGCTTTTGAACGATCTTTGAAAGACCAATTTTTATATCCTTTTAATTGCTGTGAAGAAGGGAGGAGGCTTAGGTGAGAGATGTCCAGGCCTTGTGCAGGTTCTAGGAGCTAAAGGAAGAGTCCACTGTTACTCCAGGGAGGGAGAATGGGCCAGTAAACATAGCAAGCAGTGCTATCCTTATCCACATCATATAACTTCTGGGTAATTTTTTGTAGAAAAACGACAATTTGAGGGGTGGGCTTTAACTCCACTATTTCATGATTTTGACGTTACAGCGTCTTAGGGGGTGGGCTTTAGCTTCAATTGGGCTTTTAATACACGATTTACGGTAATAAATTTGTTGAAATCTTAAACTACAGTGAGTTTAAAAACTAATCCACCATGGAAACCAGCAGTAACTCTTAATTTCAGAAGCCATGGAACTAGCGGATTCACTGCAGGGTCGGATAGGTGAACGGGACCAGGGAGGGGGGGGGGGAGCAGCCAAGCTTGATTATTTTGTAGCTGTTTACTCTGGAACAGTACAACAATACTGGGTAGAGGAACAGTCAGATCAGAGTTATACTGGTCTGATAGTGATGAATGGTTGTGTTAGCATGCAGAATGGTCGGTATCCAGAATTAAAAAATACATGATTTTAAAGCTGGCGCAGCCATTTTTATTTTATTGTATCAGATGGACATAACTCATTCTGGAAGTCTACAACTAGTTTTTAGAATTTGTTTTGTGCTAGTCGGGCAACGGTAATACGATCGGTAAATAACTTGTTTTGATCATAAGTAGTAATTTTCTGCATTCCTCCCATATTCCTTCCGATTCAGGCATTATTGGGAGGGGGGGCACAAGGAACAGGTTTGCCACGAGCCACCAGTGACCGACTTACGCCACTTCATGAAACTCCACTGTAGTTTGAATCAATAATACACGGTGACCAGGCGAGCATTTTATCAAGACTGCAATCAAAGCAAACGTGATAAAATCAACGTACACCTAACTTGCATTCATGGCTCACAATGCAAAATCAATGAGAAACGCTGCTATTTGGGATGAGCCTTACAATTTCAACTTGACACGCACATGTACAGATGAATAATACGATAAGAATCTGTAGAATATGTCTGTGGAAAGCTACGCCGACATTCGTTATCTTATTTCGTGCTTAATTATCTCGTCAATCTCACGAATCGTTAACACGTACGAGTTTGTAAGTTAGACCGTTGAAAGCCACTCTCTAGGTTGCCATTCTTTTCTGCTATGACTTCACAGCCCTGACGAATTCGAACATTCCATATAATGTTTCAAAATTCAATGAAAATAAGTTTTATTGGCCAGAGAGCTCTCTGAAGAGTGATTGTGACGAAAAGTTTTCGTGCCAAGACCATTTGAAAGTAACAAAATGTTTACGGCTGATTTGACATTTATTAGGACAACGTGCACAAATAGCCACTAGTTGTATTTTACATATGCAAGTCCAGTCTGGTTGCTTGACCTGGCAAGTGCTATCAACTTTATCGAGTCCCTCCATTGTCAGTTTTAACTGTCTGTAACATCGTTGAGTCTGGAGTTGGTATTTGATATACGCAAGTTCTGTCTGGTCGCCATACCTGGTAAAGACATCAGCCTAATAGTTACTGTACATTGGTATTTATCTACTACTTCTAAGCCAGATCGATATTTGGAAAATACAAGTTCTGTCAGGTTGCCACGACAGATTAGTGATATCGTTTCAAGACCAAGATATAGTGTGCCTGAGCATATTACTTAATAACTGAAGATGTGGTGCGTACCTATCACTTCCAAAAGTTCATGGTGAACGCCGTACTTAAAATAAGTTAACTCCAAAAAGCAGAGAAAAGAAAATTTTGACTCGACATCAACTCAAAATCTGAGAGCAAAGAACAATGAAGAAACAACTGGCGGTACATCCATTGGTAGTTGCAGCCTTTCAGCAACGTCGACGTCCAAAGCGACAATTTAAAGTCGATCCCTTAAAAGATCGTATTCGTCGTATGGTTCGCCATACACTACAGGAAGGCAGTACTCGTCATCATTCTCAGATCATGAGGATCTTTACTGAGCCTAACCGTTCGCATATTCTAATGTTTCTTTGGCTTACCATACTCACTCCTTGTATTAGTTTAACAGTTTACCAAGCCTACGAAAGATTCGTGGAATTCCGTTCGTTACCTATTGCAGTAGATGTTCATTACAATAGAAGAGAGTCCGTTAGGTTTCCGAGATTAACGCTGTGTTTTTCAGCGTGTGAAGAAGTTCTCTTATTCCTGAATAAATCTGAAAATGCCGAAGATAAAAAAAACGAAGACACTTGTACCAATATGATAGGAGCTTTAATGCGTCTTATGCCCAACAATACTTTAGATGAAGTCTGGAAAATGGTGGATACATCGCAGGCAATCATGAATGTGACAATCGAACCAGAAATGGTAAGTCTTCTTTGATTCACCCAACATTACATTTAGTTAAGAAGAACAGTTGTGTGCCCAGAGGACTCTCGACTAATTGCTCCTTCTTTAACTCAAGTAGCGTTATTTGTGGGTTTATATTACACCTAGCAAAACTACCCACCTTCACTTGGATAGAGTGACTCTGCCCCTTGCTAAACAACGAAGAGAAATGAAACTGCATTCCCCGGATGCTGCAACAGTTGTTTGCTAAAGTTGCAACGTTTGGTAAAAATTCATCGGTCTCCACCCTAATCGGGAAAAAAATAAAGTTCAGTTTCACTCAAGGTTTGGTTAGTGCGTAATCATAAAGTGGTAGATCGCTGGTTTCGTTTCGTTTTTCAAGTTAAACAAAATTAGCTTTCTAGTTTCGTCTTACATGGTCCTCAAATACCACTACTGCAGCTCCCTGCAGGCTACGTAGAGGGAAATATTTCCCTAAAATATTTATGGAAAAAAAATTGTAATTATTTTGTGATGCCCCGGAAAAATTGGGAAAAAGATACCCAATAGCTTTGCAGTCTTGCACAATCTACCTTCTCCCTTCCATTCAGAATGATACTTGGGTTGAGAACAGCACCATCTTTTGACTCATGAGTTGGTTACCAGGGCCTGTTGTTGTAGGGGGCCGTGAGTGCATCGATCTGTCACGTGAACGTCGTACAGATTCTAACGTTGTTGTACAATTGTTCGTGGCAGACTTTATTTTTTTAATTGGGCAATATTGACAGAACGCAAGTACAATACAGCAGCGACAATAACACCAAATAAGCTGCGGCGGTAGCATCTCGAGCCGGTCGTTGAGCTAGCTGGCTGCATGGGGCACTGGAGGAAATTGAGGTAAAAAAAAAAGAACGATGTCTTCAGTCAAGCCGATAATGTGAGAACTGATTTCTTAGGCCTAAAAGTGTTGATTTATCCAATCTCTTACGCTGCGAAACATATATTAAGATTGTGAATCGGAGAAAGAAAAGATTCTTCTTAATGATAAAAGACTTAATTGCCAAAATAAAAGGCAAACCGGCAAGGAAAGAGTCCGCGGACCATTAACAGCCACCCCCAATGAAATATGAGGCCAATGCCGTCATTTACAGAATTCTGGTCGTCGAAGGAAGGCTTTGAAGCAATGTTTATGTAATAGTTTTGTAAAAGTATGTTCAGATAAGGCTGATACTGCCTCTTCACTGAGCGAATCCCAAGCCGGAACAACCCTATTGCTGAAGAAAAATGTCCTGCAGTTCTCGTACCAGGGAATCATCAATTTAAAAGAATGGTCTCTAGTGGTTGGCTTACTTCTCAAAATCGAGACATAACATATTATGTAAGAACAACTTCTTTCTACTGTGGATTTGGGTCTGTTCTCCAGGGCTGACGTGAAAAGATGTGTGGGATGGTGTTCAAGGCACTACTACGACACATTGTAAATGTGCGGGCCACTTGTGGCCTTTTATGTATTCACTTTTTTTTGCATCCTCAACTGGAATGAATTAAAGCTTATTAACTTGTTAGTAAATTTTACTTAGCATCACCATCAAGAGGCAAGAAATACTACAAAATTTAAATATTTCGAATTCTTTTTAAAACTGCCTAAAATGCTGTGTGCACTGTTAAGCGGGTGTCCTCTGGAAATTTTGGTTGTGGAAGGATTTCAAGTAGGGACTTCATACCCAATTCAGCTATGTAACTTATAGCTAATAAACTAAAAAAAAGTTTTTTTTTTTAAAACCATCGATAAATATTTAGGTCTACATTTAAGGAATACAACGTATTGGCTCTAGGTTGAACGAAATGCTCATTTCATTTCATTGCCAGTGAGCGAACTTTCTTTTTAATGGCCGTTATTTATTTATCAACACATGCGATATCGTATGTCTTTCCTGAAGAAATTATTGTTGAACATTACCCTCCAATTGTAGGAATGTCTAAGCTTCAGTTAAAGCACTGCATTAGGTAATAATACGATAAACCAGCTGAAGTCGATAGATCAACAGATGCTGGTGCACCGCATTGTTACCGAATAACATGGTTTAATGACTAAAGCCCATTTCAGATGGACAGAATTCCACTCCAGGCACGACTTAAAATCAGGTCGGGAGGGTAAGTTGGCTCGCCTGATAGAGGCCAGACGACATGAGTAGGAGTAATTAAAGAGTCGGCTGGACTCGATGCCCAGGCTAGACCGCCAGCCCTCGGGGTACCAACTTTTTCTTATGTGGCGAATAAAGACCAATGGTGAACGTCATATGGAGCGTTTGTTTATCCTGAGGGCAGTCGAGTTGGAGGAAATCTGCCAGTGTGACAACCAACTACAGACACAACAAAATGTGGGGGAATCACTTATGCCGTTAAGACAGTCATGTCTGTAGGAAAAAAATCTGCCCGTCCGACATGGGCTTTATACAACGAACCCATTGTTGTGAGTTGTGTGTTTCTTTATTGTTGACACGTTAACGCATTGTTACTCGGTTCCGGATTCCGGGAATCGGTTCAAAGTGGTCTCCTAGCCAATGCTAGGACCACCCATCCAGGCTTGCTTACTGGAGTGTCTCTTTGTGGGGTCATGTGTGCCTAAGTCGTCTTATATGGCAAGCCATTCCGTCTTTTATTATAGAATTACAGATATCTGTAATTCTTTTAAAGATATCTGTAATTCTTTTAAAGATATCTGTAATTCTTTAAAGATATCAATAATTCAATAACAGATATCTAATTCATTTAAAGATATCTGTAAATACGTTCTATTTATTGATATCAATAAGTGAATTACTGATATCAATAATTCAATTACAAATATCAATAATTCAATTACAAATATCAATAATTCTTTTAAAGATATCTGTAAATTCATAAGATATAATTTATTGATGGCGCTGATGGCACTGAAGATCAGGAATTTTTTACAGGGCAACGGCAGTCCCAAGCATTCTAGTTGCAGAGTTAATGGCAATGGCGGTCTTTCGCCAAGTAGTCAGTGACATTGCACCTTGGAGGCAGTGGTTTACACAGACTCGCAGTCGGCCATGATCTCCCTCTGCAGACATATGCGATCCCCGGGTTGTCCCCACCGGTGGTTATAGTTATTGCCACTATCTATGTCCTTCAAGCAGCATATTTCCTTCTTCTGGACACCAGGCCACACGAATATCTCTGGCAATGAGGCAGCTGATGAACTCTTCAGGTACTATTGCGTCCACCCATGTCAGTCAATACATTGACATTAAAACACACCAGCAGGAAGCTTGTAGCTTTTGATGCTAGGTGGAAATGGGTAGGGTTCACCAGTTCTTGTACACAAACTGAGGGGTGACGGTCGGTAAGAAGGTATCTAGTTTGGTTTTGAAGAGATTGATGTTTGATGCGGTGACGATGTCCCTAGGCAGACGGTTCCAGGTGCTGCAAATCCGGAAAGGAAGAGAGCTCATGGTTTTTGGTGGTGCAGCGGCGTTGAAAGATCTTGAGTCCGTTGTTTCTAGTTTGTGGGTTGTTATTGAGGACAAAAGGGGGTTTATTTGTATTTGAGGGAGAGTGCAGGTGGTTGTAGGTAAAGATGAGATCGCCTTGGGTTCTGCGGTATTCGAGGGTGGGGAGTCGGAGAGCCTTCAGGCGTTCAGTGTAGGAGAGGTGACGGATGGAATGGACTTGTTTTGTGGCTCTTCTCTGGAGTCTCTCAAGTTTGTCGCGGTCGGATTCAAATCTGATCCACCAAGCAGAATTAGCGCACTCAAGGATGCTGCGAACAAGGGAGCGGTAGAGCAAGAAGAGTGTACGTTCGTCAAGAACAGAGAAGGAGTTCCTGATGGTGGCAAGCATCCGATAGCCTCGTTTGGTAATGAGGTCAATGTGTTGAGAGAAGATGAGTTTTGATCGATGAGCACACCAAGGTCTTTCTGGAAGTCTGCATGTTTAATTGGTGGTCCTTTATCTTGTAGGGTATACTGGTTTAAGGTGGTGGGATGGCCGAAGCTAAGGACAGCACACTTTGTTTCGTTGAGGTCCATATTCATTGCCTGGACCCATTGAATGAGTTTGTGGATGTTGGATTGAAAAGCAATGGGGTCATCAGGGGAGATGACTGGGGCAACAAGCTTGGTGTCATCCAAGAAGATGCAGCTATTACACGTAAGGCAGTCAGATAGGTCATTGATGAGGATATTGAAGAGGAGGCCGGCGAGGACACTTCCCTGTGGGGCTCCTCTAGTAACACTGCCGATGTTAGAAGGGTGACCGTTGATGACAGTGCGTTGAGTTCTGTTCGTGAGAAAAGCAATAAGCCACTTTAGGAGGTGGTCAGAGATGCCTACGGTGGTTAGCTTGGTGATAAGGATGTTGTGGGGTATGGTGTCGAAGGCCTTAGCGAGGTCAAAGTAAGCGGCATTTACCTGTCATCCACCTTCGGTCCATTCAGTGACAAGGTCAAGAAAGGAAATGAGGTTGTGGGTAGTGGATTTGCCGTGAGGGCCACCGTCCTGACTAGGGGAAGTCGTTATGGTTGAGGAAGGTAATGATTTGTTAGGCGACTATTTTTTCCATACATTTGCAGAGGATACAGGTGAGACTAATTGGTCTGTAGTTGTTTGGGTTACTACGATCCCCAGCTTTATGTATTGGGGTGACGTTAGCAGTGAACCAGATATGAGGAAGGGTTGATTCAATGAACGATTTCTGAAAAATCATGGTAACACTCTCAGTAATGACATTTGCCAGTTCCTTCAAAATCTTTGGGTGTAGTCCATCAGGTCTAGGAGAGGAGTGTTCTTTTATGGTGGAAAGAAGATGTCCGATTTCTTCAATGGTGAATGACACGTTTGCGAGGACGTTACCGTTGAGATTGCTGTTACGAATGGTAACGGAGGGAAGCTTGTTAGTTTTAAAGACAGAGCAGAAGTGAAAAGAGCGTCGGCTTTTAGAGCAGGATCGTTAACAGGTCCGTTTTGTCCGTTTATGGTGCCAATCGATGATAGAAGATTTTTGTTGCGACCAATGTAAGCCCACAGTTTTTTAGGGCAATACAGGCAGCAGTGAGTCCGAAATTTTTGGGTTGGTGGTGTACGTCAGTAGCCAGTGTAGCATGGGAGAAAGACCGGTTTGGCAGCAATCGGGGAATGGGTCTCTTTGCCATCCACCCCTCCGTCACCCGCCCGAGAGAGTTGGACCATATGTCCAGGCGTGCGTCAGTGTTGCTTTAGCGTCTACGAGTTGACCACTCACCACTGAACGCATCAGTTGCAGCATGGTCGCGTCGGGATGGAACCTGCACATGTGGTAATGGACAGGAGACGAGAGAACACTTTCTTCTGCACTGCCCGTAATATACGACGGAGCGAGCGAACTGTCTTCCGCCTGGTGAGGGCGTATTGGAGTTTCTGGGAGCTAGCCCGCAAACTGGCAAGTTTAACAGAGGGCGTTTGCGTGCAGGGCTGCTTTTTGTGTGGCAACGGGATGTATTCGTGTAGGGCAGTTGTGTTAGTGTTGCTATCACACTGTAAGTTACGTCTTGTTGTAAATTTTGTAGTTTGTGTAGGATAGATGGCTTGCAAAGGGCTACCGTCCTTGAATAAACCTAACCTAACCTTGCTCGTTTCATGAACAAGGGAAATGAAAATGTGCCACTTATGAAGATAAATGTACGATTTGCCGTGTATATACAAGAATTAAATGCACTCTTGCCCGTGCTTATATCAGAAATAAATGCACGCTTCCATGAATTCCATTGTTGCCGCTATTCGATGCATGGCTACAACAATGGAATAGTTGTATAGTGAAGGTTAATAACATTTTTCTTATATATCGTATATCTTGAAATATCTTTCTCATTTATCATTCCAGAAAACAACACCGTCTGTTACTTACAAGCACATGGACATGCCATTCGGAAACTGTACTACTATTATTGCTGGTGAGTTGATTTTAAATGGGAGAAATTGGTAATCCAGCAGCACTTCGGTTTATTTCATATGCTCAGGTGTTGATGTTCAAAATAATTTTGTAGCCTGATCCGAATTTATTTGGAGACGACCTATTCTGTTGAAATGAACTTGTGAAGCGTTGTTTGGACTACTTCCAAATCCATAAAAACATGTTACATGCGTGCTTTACCTATTTTGGACCCCTAAATGCGAATGTCTTCCATAACAGACTTTCTTATAGATTTTTTTATAATACCTTTCATCTTCAAGATGAATATTGTACTTCACATGATTTTCTTCCAAAATTTGCGTCAATGTATTAAAACTCTGGGTATGTCATCTATTATCAATTAAACAAGACGAAAAGCCAAGTGGGCTCGATAAGTGTTAAATGCAGATGCGTAGACCTTGCCTTTTGGACTTAACACATGATAGACCGAGTGGGGAATTGAACCCATGACCTTCATTTCACCCTGCTTAATCATATAATCGCAGTAACCGTAATGACTTACTGACCTATATACAGCTGTGAATACGTAAGAAATGTATAATCTTTACTGATCGTGAAAAAATATCTAAGGATTGCTTCAAACCCACCCACCACCCGCCGGGGGCCCAGGAGAATCTCATTATTTTTCTGAATTTTATGTTCCGATGTTTTTTCAGGCATCTATGATATGTGGAGCACTCTTACAGTGTTTGGATCAATCAGAAACCTCTTAACATGTAACGTAGACAGAGGGCTACTCACCACTTATAGCTGCCCTTGTTTTTCTGGTTTTGGTACGCCCTTGTACGAACGCACGTTAGTGGTTGAACCCACTATTGCTGAATTAGTACAGGCGGTAGCCTTTGCTGTAAGGTTTGACCATGTTAAAGCTGAAATTTCGATGCTTAATTTCACCGTCGTCTTTCAACATCTTCCAATGGAATTTGGTATATTAGCTTTGTTGGACTTGGCTGACTGTCGTATACCAACTTTTATTAATTTTCTATTTGTCACATTGGAGATCTGGACTAAAGCTGGAATTGTGAGTTTCATTTTTTTGTTGAATAAACTGTTCGTTGTGTTACTGTGAGAGGTTTCGTCAAATTCAGTCATAATTCTGGGAATTAATGTATTTACCGCTCATTTTCACGAATAAGATTATGTCTATTTTTTGCAAGTTTTCAATGGCTGGCTGCTATCTTCCTTTGTCGTAATGCCTAAGGAAGATGGCTGCCAGCCATTGAAAACTTGCAAGACGTAGACATATTCTTATTTGTGAAAATGAGCGGGTAAATAATTCTCCAAATTATGACTCAGAGTTTCATTATTGTCCTTTACGGTGGTGGTGGACTTCTTTGGACACGTTTATGCAATGGTCTCTACAGACTAAACCATTTGTCATAGAAAGCTGGCTCTTTGCTCATTTGAAAGATCTACTTCCGGAGATGTGTCCTTTATAGAAAGAGACATTTTAATTGGAAGTCCCGCTTCGGAGTTACGGGGCACTGAACGATCCGTGTTATCCGCGGCCAGACGCATGGTATTGACTGACGATTCAACAAATGCTAACAATGCTGGTGAGCCTACAAGTCACCAGCACTTTCAGGAAAGGTGAGGAGGAAGCATGATCCTTATTACGAATTGGTTTTTAGTTATAATGGTTTCACACCAATCTCCCTTGTTAAAGCTGACTTGTCCGTTGCCTGTTTGGCTTGCCTTCCTACATGACAAATAAAGGCCAGAGCCGCTGAAGGAGAGCTGTGGACAAACCAACTTCCAAAAGAAAGTCTTACACTGAATGAGCGAGTGAAAATCAGTGAGTTTGCAACTAGTTCAGAAAACCAACTTGCTATGTCAAAGTATCACGAATTAGAAAACAAAACGAACTCTTTTGATGTTTAAGGTAAGGTTTAACTAATCAGAAGTCAAAACAGCAAAGGAACACATAAACTTTCCTGTAAGCTTTCATATGCCACAGTGTTGTTTTACTGTTTAGTCCATGTGAAACCTTACTGCTGTATTCAACCATTAGACAAAATTAAAACCATATCCCAATTTTCAAAATTATTCTAAGACGACCTGAATTCCGTACTACGCATGGGTGTTATTAATATACAAAATGCAGTTGCGCTGTGTGAACACAAATGGTGTCACAAAATTGGTTGCACCGGTGAGCCCAGTGGTTGTTTGGTAGGATAATTGTATGACATTCATTGGTGTTTGTAGCCCTTTTTGAGTCTGGCCATGCTTAGTGAATGACGTTTTTAATGCCTCTGTCATGGAGTTGTTGATTGGTTTTTCAAGAATGGTAAGGTACCATTTAAGGCTCCTGTCGGACCTCGGGGGCATAAAATGAAGTGTTTTGCCTGATCTCAAGTGTGGACAGCACAATCTCCCCCCCCCCCCCCCCCCTCCGGCCCCTCCTCCACTGCCTGATCTCTTGCAGCGTTATACCCCCGTCCCGCCTCCACCGCCCCACCTCCACGGCGCCTGTCAGATCTCGGGCGGCATAATATTTAAGTGTGTTGCCTGATCTGTTGCAGCGCAATTCTCTGCTCTTCCCCCCACCCTCCACCGCTAATGTCTAATGTGATCACCACTTCCACTTAGTAAGAGATCGCATTCAATAAGGCTTGAAGGCTCAAGACGCGTGGGGCCTGTTCCTTTCTCCTTTCTGACCTCTTTTAATTTGCCGTTCGGCGGTAGATGGCATCATACGCGCTGCTGTCCTGCCTTGTCTTGGCCGGCCGCCCCGATCGTGGATCTTGTGCTGTCCTCTGACCTTGTGTAATTATGTATAGAGATTAATATTGTGCTTAACACTCACATACTTTCTGGGCTAAAGTTTTCAGCATTATTTAAGTCAGGTCGTCTCCATTCCGTTCATCCTATTGATACATACACCACTTTTCAAGATGTCATGTTCAAGACTTTTAAGGCTGGTATTTCATTTTTATTTTCAACAACATTTCCAGGTTTTCAAGGAGTCGCACTAACCCTGAATTACTTATTCTGTAAGTCTGTTCTAAGCATACTAAGACTATGGTTTTTACGATATTTCAGCAGTGTCGTTTAGCCAAGTGGAATAAATCAATCTGACTTTTTGTGTTCTAGAGTAAAAACTGTAAAAACATGTGAATACAGTAGTAAGGTTTCACGTGGATTAAACTGTACAGGAACATTGCGATATACGTAACCTTTTATTTGTGTTCCTTTACTGTTTTCACTTCGGATCAGTTAAAACTTACCTTAAATGAGTTCGCGTTTGTTTTCTAATATTTATTAAGGCTTGACATAGAGATTCGTTGCGTTATCCGCTTAGCCTCCAATTCTGCCATCAGTCACTCTGTGAGCACACTGTTAAAAGAACTTCTTTTGTAGCTGAATTACGGAAGTAACTCGTGATGCATTATACAAGAATTTAAACGTGAAATATTGCACTGCCGATAAATTATTAAAGTTAACAACAATGGCTTGGGGCACCACACCTCTTGTGCACTAGACATCGAACTAAAGGATCATGAGCTAAATTTTGCTAAATTCAAACAGAAGAAAAACCAAGGTACATGTTTATTGTACTGTATATTGCGCTACGGTATTTTCTGTTCTCATAAAAAAAATTATTAAAACTATCCTGTCACGTAGCAATAAATCGTGAGAAAACTTCAAGGAAAGTTACCATTACCGCAAAATAATGTTCGTTTAGTGCTGCAACACCAGGAACTGTAATAATGAGAACAATACCACGTTTTCGTGCTTGTTGCTAATATCTAATCTACGCAGAGTGTGCTTTCAGCACGCCCAGCTGCCAGTTTTTCAAAGTTGTTTGGATGTTGTGGCTTGTATGCTGTGCCAACGCAAGCGTCAAGCCTTTATAGTTTTTAGGAACTGTCGGTTGACTTAAAGGCGAGTTGTCACCAAATGAAAGTCTGCAGATTCCGGCGCTATCTGACACCATCTAGCACTTGACTGCAGCAGGCAAAGAAATACAAAATGACATCTTCTATATATATATATAATGCGCTTAGGTTGGGCAAGCAAATTCATCATTATTATGCACTACAGTGAAAGAGGGTGTATAATGAAAGAGGGCGAGCGATCGACAACCAAACAGATGTGGCCTATAACAATCGACATATTGCATTAATAAAGCTAGCTCTTAAGAGCCGGCTTGGAAGAGTTTCAAAGTTGGTTGAGTAACAATCACTGCATGGACAACCATTGTTGGGTTTGTTGGGCTTGGTAGCAGAACAGAGAAACGTCCTCCATTGAAAATAAATATTTACTTCCATAACACAAATCAGCAGGGGTTCAAAGAGGGAGCAGAGATGGGGATATTCAGACCACACAATAGGGGAAACCGGGGCCCACTACAGTGTTACTCAGGTATGCGGGAATCAGCTAGCCGGCGTATGTTACGCCGGGGGTACAGCTAGTTTCTTTTAAAGAAACAAACAGGCCACATGCTTCATTAAACAGTGAGTGAAAATTTGTTACGTTCTCGTGCACCTGGTACTTAGCTGTAAAGATTAACAGTATCATGGCCGCTATACGGCGCTATGGTAGACTCTTTAGATTTTCTGTTGGTGAATAGATTCCTTTAAGCCTAAAGCACCAGCCGCTGAAGAGATCGCGTTTGTTGCTGCTTGCTAAGCATAAAAAGTAAGAGTTTAAGATGTTATGGATAGGTTTAAGAGCGTTGGTGATGGAACCTGCATAAAGGCATGCATTGCAACTTTTAGAGGGTGCTATAGGGATTCTAAGTGCGATTTTGTAGTTCTTATGTATCCTGGAATCGGTACCAGTTTTAAATGCTGGAAGACCTAGGATACTGCAGGTTCAGTGGATCTCTCAAAACTTAAATTAAAATACACAGCAAAAAAGGAAATTGTGCTTTTTTGCTGTGCAGGTTCCATCACCAACTCTCTTAAACCTAACCATAACTCGGTGTTACCAAGACTATTACCATGAGACAGTTTGGAATATTAAAATATCAATAGATTATATCCTTGCAAAGCATTCTTGAATTTAAGTGCAATCTTGTCTGTGTTGTTAAGTACGGCAAATAAAAGAAAAGTTTTGGTTGGATAAGTTTGTTATCTGCACTCAATTGGCCAACGCTCAGTCGGAGCAAAGTAACTATTTATCATAAGTCGACTTCTAAGGTCCCATAGGTACCCCGGTGGTCGTGGGAATTCATTTGGTGTCGACTTGGTGGGTAGCCGACCATTCTGAGCACTCGGTTGTGCTTGTTCACGTTGCTCACAATTTTAAAGGCTCCCCGGTTCCAAACGAATTGGTGAGAAGACCTAACACCAAAAATCAAAAACCTGGGGGTTTTCACTGAACTCTACATCGTCCAATGACCTTGCTTCAAACCTGCAGCGGCTGACAGGCCTAATATATTAAAAACGGACACTATTTCTTCTTCCATATTTCAACCAATGGACCGATTCGACCCCCCGTTTTCACTAAGTGCAAGATTGTAATTTTCTCTTCTACTCGGAAAACAGAACATGCAATGGTCCCGGCTTAAGAACTCCCGGCCGACTTGACACCCAAAGTACAACTTTTACACAAAGCCATGCCCAACATATCTTATATACTCCCCAAAGTCATGGAAGAAGATCGAAAAACTACAAAACAACGTTTAATTCAAGTAAGGAATCGAAGAACGTTTCTCAAGTCAAACAGGGAGTAACCGCCACCTCCGGCACCAAAACCACAGTGCTCGATGAAAGGTCTGAAGACCCGTGGCTCCCGCACACCAACAACAATGCCCAGAGACTCACTGTTGATAATTGGAACACCATCCCCTTACAAATTCCTGCCGAGCTCCACCATAACGTCATCCTCAGAATACGGTTCACCCGCACCAAGGAAACTGTCAGCCCCCTCCATGCCAACAATGTTAAACTGGGGGAAACCACTTCCTGAACAATCAACTGGGAAAAGCACGGACAACAACCGTCCTCAACAGTCAAGCAAGGAACCCTCACATTCCAAGAGTGCGTCAAAAAGTGAAAACTACAACCAAACGCCACTCGACACAACGGGCACTGAAATCAAGCTGCCACAACAAGACAGTGCAACTCGAAGTCCTTACCACGACAAACGCCCAGACAACTGGAAGAGAAGATCACTACCAACGTCACCAAGATCTCCAAACAACTCCCCACCTTCATCCCCTATTCCACCTGAACCCCAAGCTGAAGAGCAACATGGCCTTCCGGAAGAATCACTCTTAAGCCACGAACAACATAAACAGGACCCAGTCTTTTCACAAACAGAACTATTAAAAAACCTGGATCTACCACCAGACGTTCAACAACTCCTCCAGAACTTCACCCATTTGGAAAACGAGGTCAAGAAGCAGAAATCAATAGCCGAAAACGCATGCCGCTTATTCCGGAAACTGCTACTTGAATCAACAACAAACAGCCTTACTGAAGCACTACAAGCAAAACTGCTAAACAGTGAAACCGGCACGGCCTGTCACGTAGAAATAATTGACGTAATGACGGGCTCACGACCCAGCTACCCCAGCTCCAATTTGAACACCCACAACTCCGGCAAGCAGACCCTCGAATCACCAAACCCACGTATGACCTGCTGAAACCAACACCAGGTCTGGTAACCCCAATCATACCGTTCAGCTCCTGACCACTCAACGCACCCTCGCAAGTAAACCTTCTGAACGCCACAATGGACGCAGAATTCACCGCAGTGTGGTACAAGATGGCCAGCACTTGCTGTCCTGAACACTTCTACGGGTTCAGTGTGGCAATTCGACATGTTATGTGACCCAACCCAACCTGGGGGGGCCTTCGACCATATACGAATACTAACACCCTTAATCTCCCATGTGCCGCTTCCGCTTGCAGACCAAAATACCATGCATATGATTTCCACCAAAGGTGCCAACACTAAAGAAAACAATTTTCCACCAATCAACTTTGAACTTCCTGAAGCCCTCCATGTGGAAAACCATTGTCAACCGCCTCAACCAAACGAAAAAATCTAAAGAAAGAAGAACCCTAATCAACACCCGAGAACCCAGGGACATCACCAACCCTCTTCTTCACGAACCTCCTTCAACGCTTCCCCACCTAGCAAAGAAGATCCAACCTTCAAAAAAAAAACTAACCAATTAACCAAGTGCCAAATGCAAGACAGTGCATGAAAATAAAGTCATCTAAACTGGACTAAATCACCCGACTAAAGACCTGCACGGCAGCACCATGAAGGCCAACAGGTACTAAATTCATTACTTTTCAAGTAATTAATTTGAATTTATCCTGTTCCCCAGTGAACCGAAAACTTCAGTTTCAACCCAGCTGGGGATCCCAGCTGACAACCCTAGGGTACCCGTTCAGAAGGTGTCCGCCACCTAGACGAACGAGGTCTACTGTTAATGCAAAAATTTACCCACAGGTATAGTATTTCCAGCAATAGAAAGTTAAATTTGCCAGCCCCCAGTCAGGCCGGCTAAAAATTGTTTCTGTTGCTAGGAAAATACTAAACAAACCCACCCTACCTCCCCTCTTGAGTCACCTTCTGACATATCGAGAGAGAACAATAGATGCGAATACTTTCAAGCGAGCTCTATTTATAAGGAGGGCTGTGCCTGTACGGTTGGGCGGATCGCTGCAGTTCAAAATCTCAAGGAAAAGAAGCATCAAGCGGAGCGTAGATGCAAAAATTAACAGGTATAGTATTTTCCTAGCAATAGAAACAATTTTTAGCCTGCCTGGCTGGGGGCAGGCAAAATTAACTTTCTTTGTGCTGTTAAAGTACTATGCCTATCAATTTTAGCATTATTGTCCCAATGATGCTGTTGGATGCTTGAGTCTTGAATTGCCGCCTCAGTGTCCCCACCGCGCATGTGCATGCGCGGTCCTCCATATAAGAATGGTGGCTACGCGGGCTCGTCATCTTTGTCTCAAGCCGCCGTCCTGGACGGCCGTTCGTTCTGTTGGTTCTTCATCTTTCGTCCGCAGTCTCCAGTTCCCTTCGCCTTCCACCCGTGGGTACCGAACACACCATGGCTCCCCTTCCCGTGCTTTCCCGGACCGATCCATCTTCTGATTTGGCTTCGACTTTCAGTTGCCCTGCTCAAACTGCCCGCCCTTCGCTGGTACTGAAGGCACCGTGGCTCCCTTCCCATATTTTCATGGGTGCGACCCCACCTTCCATTTTGGCAGCGCGACATTCGGTCGCTCCTCTGTCAAGCCGCTCGCCCTTCACTGACACTGAAGTCACAGTGGCTCCCTCCACGTGCATTCCCGGGGCAGCTCCACCTTCCGTTTAGGCCGTCGCTTTTCATCACACCTCAGCCTCTCATTGGAGCTGAAGACACAAGCCGCTCACCCTTCACTGACACTGAAGTCACCGTGGCTCCCTTCCCGTGCATTCCCGGGTCCACCCAACCTTCCGTTTAGGCTTTAGCCTTTCGGTCGCTTTTGGCCACACCTCGGCCTTTCATTGGAACTGAAGACAGCCTGGCTCCCCTTCCGTGCTCGGATCCAACCCTCTTCACGTTTTGGCTTCATGATCAAGTCATTCGCCCTTTCGGGTACTGAAGACACCGTGGCTCCCTTCCCGTGTATTCCCAGGTCCGATCCACCCTCCGAGTTGGTTCTCCGCCATTCGGTTGTTCCTTGCTCAAGCGCTCTCCTTCTCCCGACCCAAGTCACCGCCCGCGCCAATCCGCTTCTGGGTCGGCTTCCAGCCCTTTGGTCATTCCTGAACTTGACTGCCGTCCTTTGTTAAACTACAATCACCGTGGGTCCCTTCCCGGGGACGACCCACCTTCCGAATGGGCCCTTCGGTCGCTACTCACCAGGCCGTTTGCTCTTCGTTGGATCTGGAAAACGTTGTGGCTCCCTTCCCGTGTTTTTCCCGAGATCGAGACCCACCTTCCGAACTGGCCCCGCCTTTCGGTCGCTCCCTGGCTGGCCCGCCCGTCCTTCGTTGACTTGACCTCTTCACTGCTCTCGGGCCCGCCTCCTTCGGATATGGCTTCCGATCGGATCGCCTTCTTTGCATTCGAATACAACGTGGCCCTCTCCCCTTGTTTTCCCGGGACCAATCCTTCCTTCGCCCTTCGGTCGTTCAGGCATGCACATGGTTCTTGAGATCAACAGCATCTTTGCTTCTTCTGAATTGGCATCGGTTCCTGTTTTGCCTTCGATCGCCCCTTCAGGCTGACCTGCCTTGTCCAAGACATCACACTCCCGAGTTCATCCGCCAAGGGGATCGCCGGGTCCCTCCCGATTCAAATCTTCGAACGTACCGCTGACTCTCCTTCATTTGAATAGTGCTTCACGGCCTACTTACTCGCCTTCAGATTCCACCTCCCTTCTCCCCTCGGTCGATTCCAATAACGAGGTCGTCCGCCTCTTTCAAGACTGCATTATGCTCCTTCGCAACTGACCCCACGCCTTCGGCTCCCGGCAACGTACGAGCCCCTCCGCCTCGGCCATTTCCAGATGGAAGACTGACTATTACATCAAGTTTCCCCACTTGGGTTCCCTTCGGCCCTTCAAGTCTCGGTAACCACAACTCTCATGCAAGGCACGCGGCTTCCTCGCCGCCTTTCCTTCGGGCTAGACTACAAATTTTCCGTTCTCTGCTCCCAGCAACTTGCTACGAAAACCGTAAGGATGCCCTGCAGCTTTCGGCCTTTCCTGAAATCGACGGGGCCTTTGCAACCACTCTCACCATTTTTATTTTCAACATGGAATTCAGCAGTCCTTTCAGTCCGACCCTCCACGTCCGCTTCGGCCACCGCTACCAACATATTCAAGCCGCGGCTTCGAACAACGTGGCGCTTTTCTTCACCGAAGGGCTGCCCTCCCCCCCAGCCTTTCTTGCTTCCAGTTGACGCGCCCCTTCCGCAAACTCGAATGGCATCAATCTTCAAACATGGCTACCACCAACATCTCTGTCTTCTGGTTCCTGATCTCTAACGCTTTTGCTCACCACCTGGTTCCACGGTTCCCCGCTCCTTCGTGGGGTATTAGGATTCACTCCGAAAACAGCTGCCGCAATAGCCCCGCTTCAATAACGGCTCTCCCTTTCCTCCTTCCATCGTCCTCAGCTACCACGGAGTCCCCGTCACCGCTACCGACAGACCCGTCCTTTCAGCCACGTTTTCCGTTGCTCCCTTCGTTAATGAATGCACCCTTTGTATTCTCCTCTTCAGGCTGAAAATGCATTCCACCTGCTCCACCCTTAGTTCCTCGCCCCTTCGCCATTGCTGCAAACCCGGGAGCTGCTACACCTATTGCCTTACACTCCTAACCCTTCGTCCTTCGGCGCTTTCTTACGATGCATCTCTCCGGGCCTTCGGCCATCCCTGCTCTCCTTCACATCCTATACGATGACGTTCCTTGTCACCAGGGGCGCTCATGCTCCCTTCACGAGGCGGCTTCCGCCTTTCACTTCCGGTCACTTCCCGCCTCTCTCCTCGTAACCCTTTGTGTTGCGTTCATGCTACCTAACACCCCACGTAGCCGTGTTTTCCGCATTGATCATCCGTGTCACCACACCTTTTTCACAACCATGGTAAAAACGAAGAAACCGAAGAACATCGATGACGTTGTGAACATTTACTTCGGCCGAGTTCCGTTCATTGACGGCCCTGGGAAATGCCATTGTGCGGGCCTTCTTAACCCCCTACGGATTGACCCGCACAAAACCGTTTGCCAATATCATTGGAAGTGCGAATACTACAAAAACCCGTGCCCCATTTGTGTAACCATACCCCTCTTCACATGGCACGAAATCGCACACGGCAACTTCTCTCGGCAACACGCAAACACCAAGCTATCAGTCAAAAGCTCACGATCATGAAACGAGAAGAATCCCTCTCCTCACAAGTATCTCCCGCATCTACCACAATTGCAGTTCCCCCAACTCCGGGTGGGTTCCTACCCTGTTCAAGCGCCAACACGCCTCTCTTCCAGCAATCATGGACCAAATCAACAGGATCCATCGAAACACCAGACAGTGTTCTTTTGATTCACTCTTTCTTGGCGTACCAGCTTTCAGGTACGCCGGTTCGTTCCACCGAACCCACCATTATAGAAGAGCCTCCGTCATCCCCAATCATCGAAATTGTTCAAGACGAAGAGGCCCCGTTGGTACAAGCCTATGTGACTCCTGCCACCCCCTTCTCTCCACACCACGGAAATTCGGAAGACGAAGCAACATCCCTCAGGTTAGATTCAACCACCCCTTCAATCGAATCCAACTCTCCAGCGCCTCAAGCTACTGTACTAACTCCCCCTCTACGTGAACCGACACCTCTCTACGGTCTCGACAATGTCACCACGACCACGACCACGAGAAAATCTTTCTGACGCTGCGTCACAAACTACGTCTTAACCTTCGTGCTCGCCAACAATACGGCAAGAACGTTCGCAAAGTCAAGCCCTACCTTCTCCACTTACAGGACGTGCTCTTCCAACAACACACCAATAAACAAACTCTCTGAGGAAGTGAAAGATCTAAAAGCCCAGAATGCTGCACAATCCAGGAAATTAACGGACAATGTGCTCCTGACGCCATACTCGGTAAACCCGTACCGCCTCTCCCTCACACTGGTCTCAACCCCCCAACAACCCTTTTTCCCTGGCTCTTACATCCGATTGAAACCCTACTCAACTTACGCCGGCCCTACTCTCGACCCTGTCGTCGTCTACACTCTGCATTGCTTGCAACGCCCCACGATCCAAGTTTTAAGCCCAGTACTTTCCCATCACGGCCGATTCAAGCCTCTCTCTTGAAGCCCCATCACAAGACCCAGATTCCATCTCACAGCTTCACCTATCTAACATCGCTGAGATGTGGAATGCCTTCAAAACAACTTCAGCATCCCACAACCTCCTGGCATACTCTATAAGGCAATACAATAACTCCATTCAGTCTGCTCCCCTACACCACGACATGGTTGCCCTCTCCGATAATCCATCATCCGACATTCCGTGCAGATCCAAAGCTAGGCAATATGGGCTTGCGCTCCCTTCCACACCCCTCCAACCATTAAATAGGGACATAGCCGTCCTCACTTAAACTTCGTCCTGAACCTTTCGAAACGCCACACCAAAAAAAAAAACCATAACCTTCTTCGGCCGGTTATCTTAGATAAAAATTGATTTGCCTTTAGATGAACAATCTCTTAACCCTTAGATGAACAATCTCTCAATCTGTAAATCTGGAACACTTCCTCCGACCGTCTCGTGTGCACTGAAACCACCCATCATCATCGTTTGAAGTCTGAAGATCTACCCATCAGGTAACTGTCACCTCCTTCTTTCCCCTAACTTTAAAAAAAAAAAAAAGGGGAGGGAAAAATAACAATAGGGTGAAACCCGTCACCAGATGACATCACCACTTAGGGAGCACCTCCTAAACCTTAACCCTCTCTCCGAGCACCACGGGGGTGACAAACTGCCTTAGAACCCGTGGGAACTCGCTCAAAAGGTGCCCGCCACCAAATTTGACGAGGTCGGCCTGTCAATGCTAAAATTGACAGGTATAGTACTTTTACAGCACGAAGAAAGAACATTTTGCCGGTCCCCAGCCAGGCCGGCTAAAAATGGTTTCTTTTGCTGAAAAAAGTACTATACCTTTTGGCACAATTGAGAGACAAAGACATGACGAGCCCGCGTAGCCGCCACTCTTATAGGGAGGACCGCGCATGCGTATGTGCGGTGGGGACACTGAGGCGGCAATTCAAGTCTCAAGCATCCAACAGCATCATTGGGACAATAATGCTAAAATTGACAGGTATAGTACTTTTTTCAGCAAAAGAAACCATTTTTAGCCGGCCTGGCAAAATGTTCTTTTTGCAACGAACCCAGAAAAAAGGTCTGGAAAGCTCTAATCGCACGTACGTCACCAAAGTGGGCTCTCGCAAAATCTCACTGATGATAACTTGCGCACGTAAATCACTCTGCCACTAATACTGAACGGTGCAACCCTACCAAAAAAATATTAACCTTCTCAACCGAACAAATTGTTAATATTTATTCTTATAGACAGCGAGATGCCTTATGCAGGAAGCCGCAGAAGATTTGAATTTCGGATCCATACTCCCGATTTGTTTTGTCCAGCTGCTCCCATCATGGTAAGTGAGATAACGGTATTTTTTAATACATATTTGCTTTAGTAATGCTCTGCGTTTCTAGTCTTGAATGAAATGTAAGCAGTATTTTAAACTTTTTTCTAGTCGTCGGCACGAAAATTTATACTACATGTAAATTTAATTGCATTCAGTTCCTGGGTGCTCTTTATGTCTTGAGGTTTTTTAGCTCTGTAGATACGGCCAGTGCGCAACCCCACTGTATCATGCGCAGTCTTCCTATAAAAGCAGACGCCCGTGACGTGGCGGCCATCTCTTTTCCTCAAGCTCTCGTCGAAGACGCTCGCTCAGAAGAACTCTCCAGCTTCTTTCGGCTCCTACTATCCGGTTGAAGTGCCCTGCCCTGAGGAGCCATCGTCGAAAGTCTTTCGTCCAAAAAAACTTTCGTCGAAAGCCTCCCGCCTTGAAGATCTCTCGTCGAAAGTGTCTCACCGTGAACTTCTTTCGCCGAAAGTCTCTCGCCCAACATGGACTCCTCGGCTCGTCGATCCCCAACCCCACCCGCAAGTCCTCCGCCTGTAGACCCAAGTATCGTAGTTCTGCCTTCTCCTGCTCCGCCAACGCCAGCAGCCCCTCACCGTTCCACTGTGTCACCAATTTCTTGTGGTCAACGCCGACTTTCGTCTCACATTTCATCGACCTGCCCATATCCAGCACTCAACACGGACCCCAGTTGCTGACCGGTTGGTCTTTCATCTGCAGCATTCCGTCAAGGGAATCGTCAACCCGATGAATTGCCGTCTCGTGAAATTCACCGCTTCATGGATCGTGCAATCAAAGATTTCTCCTCCAAGGACAAACCGGCTAACCCGGCCCCGCCACCCTCTACACATGACACTTCCTATGTTTCTGATAGGGTAGCATCGTCCGACAATGATTCCCAGAAAGAAAACAAACCCTAAGAACATCACCTCCGGCAAAGAAACGTTGCTCAACCAGCTCATCGTTAGACCTAAGCCTTCTTAATGCCATTATCCATCCTGACGACTGCGTAGACTCGGCATCCGCCTCTGGAGCACGCCAGCGCACCTTACCCCAAGTAAACTTCGAACGGCAGCCTCTCGACCCATACGAAGATTTCCTTGCAAGCCGACATCGACTCGACAGTAATCCCTATCTTCGATCTCTTGAAAGCCGTCGAAGCCATTGTTCCAGATGATTACCTTTACTAGCCTGGACCAACCTTTCCTTCAAACAAAAACAAGAGGCCTGTCAACTGGGTTTGGCTTTGGTCTCTGGGACAGGAATAACAGAAAGGGCAAGAATTGGTTAATCAACAACTCTCCTCACTACTCTGCTTCGCACCAGAGGCTCTCTTTTGGGGAAAGGCGAACCCCTCGAACTGGACAAGGACCCCCCTCCACCTCGACCCAGCCGGGAATCCTGGTTTTTCCACTCATCCGGTGATTGCGCAGCAAATCTGAGGCAATTCGAAACCTACCACCAGTCTGAATTCCTCGCCACTGAAGCTAAAATGGATTTCAGAAAGGCTTTGTTCATTCCCAAACGACCTGATGTTCCAACTGACGTCCTTTAAGAAAACGACAGGAGCTTGCGCCTAGGCCTTAGCGCCGCGTCCCAAGACGACGTTTTTGGCACTGCAAGTAGCACTCTTTGTGAAAGATTGGCCCTGGAATATAGCCAAGGAAACATAAAACACCTGCACTTATTGATCACCAAACTGTCCAATAAGATGCTATCGCCACCTTCCATGCCTTCAACTGGTTCACACCAGAGCGCTTCTTAATACAAGCCTCCTGCTTCGGGACATCGCTCTTGGAACAACGTCCAAATGCCTCAACCAAACACATCCTCCGTAACTTAACCCTTTACGAATCTGACACGCTGTTCAGAGGCCTCATTCCCACTTTGGCACCCCACTTGGACATATCTCGCAAACCAAAGCCACCTCCAAAGCCAAGCAGTAATCTGCTATTTCGGAAACCACAACCAAACAACACTTCGACGACGCCAACGACTCGTCAACCAGCCAAACCTCGGGCCACCCCTTCTCACGGGAATTCTCAATCCTCTCGCTAAAACACTGAAGCTTTTTTGTGGAAGCAGCCATAACAAAAATAGGAACTGCCGCAGCTCCACACTGGACAATCGCAGCAGATTCCACCTCATCTTCCAAAAGCAAATCTTGTCACCGCCAATGACTACTCTCAGCGAGCCAGTCGGTGAACGTCTCCAACATTTTCAACCGGCTTGGAAGCAATCACATTCGACAAAATAATCCTTTCCTTTATCTCCCCTGGCTTTCAACCCTCCTTCACAACGAAACCCCTTCTAACGTCACCTCAATGGGAATTCGCAACCAGATCTTCCCCTGCACTAACCTCGGAAGTAATCGAACTCTTCAACAAAAATGCCAGCCGCCTCTGCTCCGATCATTCCAAACCTGACAGCTCTATCTTCCTCAGGCCAAAGAAGTCTGGCGACAAAAGAATGATTTTCAATCTCAAGCCACTCAACCAATTCATACACAACACTCACTACAAATTGGAGATCCTGGAATCCATTCGACTTTCGCTAAAACTCAGGAATGGACAATTTCCATCGATCTAGAAGATGCCAATCTTCATGTCCCATTACACCCGGCATCCAAGGGTCGACCGATGGCAAAATTTTGCCGATTGACCGATGCCGATTTTACGCCGATTTTTAAATCTTATTAATTAGCCGATGCCGATTTTGTGCCGATTTATCAACCTTCCTGACTGGCCGATGCCGATATTTTCCCGATTTCATGACTTAACCAATCGGCCGATGCCGATTGGCGATTGCCGATATTTTCTTTAAACAGAAACTTAACAAATTTTCGTATTTTATTTGAAAAATAAAAAAGTAACCAGTTACAGCATTACAATCATCTCTACAAACAGCTGCTCCAGAATAACTTGCACATTGAGGGCTTACTTAACGATGCTAGAACAAAATTTTGAAAAAAAACTTTTTTTTCTTTTAATTTTAATTTTCTTTTAAGGCTCAAAGAAATTAATTTAAAAATAAATAAATAAATAAATTATGGCATAAAGCTAACAACATACATTTAATTTGTTGGAAGTTAAAACATGTCACGGAAGCACGTGCACGTGTAGACGCTCAAAAAGAACGAACGAAAAAAATTTTTTCCGAAATATTTTTTTTAGCAAAAAAATGCAAATATATTTTATTGTAGGGGTAAAATAAATGTATTATTAAACAAATGCATTAAAAAACTGAAATGCTGACTATTTCAAAGATTGAAATAGTCAGCATTTCAGTTTAATACATTTGTTTGTTTTTGAATGAGCTAAATATATGCCAAAGCCCCATAACGCTCCAGCAAGTGGCTGTCGGAAAGACAGGAAAACGATATTTAAACAACAGCCAATCTGCGATCTGAGGCTGTGAATAACTTCACAAATTCGATATTTACTGAGGAACACTTACCATCTAAAGTGCAAAGGTCAGGTTTGTGGCTTTAATTCCACAGATCGTCAGCACCGAACGTACATTTTTGCCTCTCTGCGTTTTGGCTACCGCTGGCCTACCGCTGGCTGGCAAACATTTTCGTTTAAAATTAAATCGTTAATGGTTACGTTAAAAGATAAATACAATAGTATAGGGATTAACATTGCAATTAAAACGTTAAACTATGTTTCGGCTACTGAGGATTTTGTTGTTTGTACCGTTGTTTGTACCGTGACCGTGAGTTACACGATCCCATGCAAACAGAGTCGCGCAAATTAGGCCTATTTCACGGAAGCGATCGCCGCTTGTTGTTGACCGCGCGCCTACGGAATTCGTTTTGTTTCAAATACTAAATGACAACAATCGGTATTCCATCGGCAGACAGTTCGTTTGGCCAGCCGATGCCGATGTTTTTTTTCTTCATGTTTGTTGCGGCCGATGTAAATGCCGATTTATAGGAGGCAATACATCGGCAAGCCGATTGCTCGCCGATGCCTTAAAATTCATGCCATCGGCGCCGATGACGATGCCGATGCCGATCAATCGGTCGACCCTTACCGGCATCTCTCCCACTACTTTCGCGTCGTGTACCAAAACAAAGTGTACGAATTCCAAAGCCTTCCGTTCGGACTAAACGCTGCCCCCCAGAATTTTCACACTGATTCTGAAACCTCTCCTCAGTCACCTTCATCGCCATCAGGTCACCGCAAATGCCTTGCTCGGCGACTGGCTCAACAACAAGGACCCTCAACAGCTGCTCCACAGCAGAAAGTTCGCCATTGACCTTCACAGTCTGGGCTTCGGCATTAAGTGGGAAAAATCGAGACGAGCCTCTTATTAACTATTCACCTTCCTCGGTGTGGAATTCAACCTGTAAGATGGAACTGTGACTTCCTCAACAGAATGGAAGAACGACCTTCTCGTTTGTGGTCAATCCTTCCTCCAGTCAGCCAACCACTCTCACGTCTCTCAACTCCCTCATAGGGAAGATGGACTCGATGGCCGACCTCTTACCTTACGGCAGCTGGATGACTCGACCCTTCTACCACTTTCGGATCTGGGGCTCTCACCATCATCCAAAGCCACCATGCCCTCCGACCAAAATTTTTCTTGGGACTGCCTGCATTGGTGGACAAACGAAACCAACCTTTCCACTACGGTCCCTCTACACGAACCATCCCCGGACCTTCTCCTCCTCACCGATGCATCCCAAACGGGATGGGTAGCACACACCCAACAACACGAAGCATCAGGAACCTGGCCTCCTGGCACTTCCAACCACATCAACGTTCTCGAAATGAAATCAATCTATAATGCCCTCGATCACTTTCGGCACCTTGTAGCAAACAAAATAGTCCAATTTCATGCCGACAACGCCACCGCTGTGGCCTATATCCGAAAGGAAGGTGAACCAGATCCCGTCCTCTCCACCTCATCACGTCAGAAATTTTCAGACTGTGTCAGGAACTCGACACAACCGTTCAACCACTCCACAAACCAGGCAACCGGAACGTGATAGCAGACGCCCTTTCTAGCAACAAACCACCCTCAGGAGGATGGACTCTCATAACATCAATCTGTGCAAATCTCTCTTCAACATATGGTACAAGCCAATGATCGACCTATTTGCCACGAGGCACAATGCCAAACTTCCCCAGCCCAGTTCCGGACGACAAAGACGGCAAAGGGGCTCGGCACCTTCTCCAGGACTGTCTCCCACCGAGGACGCTCTGCATTCCACGGTTGTATTGCCCGTTCCTCTTGCACTCGTTCCTCCTGCTGCTTCACCGCATCCTGGTTCAGGGGACTCCGGCCGATAGGGCAATTTCACAATAATGCCATATGAGCAACTTCATATTAATGCCATATGAGCAACTTCATATTAATGCCATATGAGCAACTTCATATTAATGCCATATGAGCAACTTCATATTAATGCCTTATGAGCAACTTCACGCTAATGTCGTATGAGCAACTTCACGCTAATGTCGTATGAGCAACTTCACGCTAATGTCGTATGAGCAACTTCACGCTAATGTCGTATGAGCAACTTCACGCTAATGTCATATGAGCAACTTCACGCTAATGCCATATGAGCAACTTCACGTTAATGTTATATCAGCTAATTCGTGTGTGGGGATTTAATACATACACTAAACGAATCTAGATTGTGGTGGGAACAAGTTTAAAACATACATAATACATTCATCATTAGTATTTTGAAGGTTCCCAATAGGTTCTTTACGCTCATGAAACGAAGTATTAACGGGTGTAGATCGTAGCCTAAACACCGTGTGATTAAACGGTGTATAACATTCATATTTTGAGTGTTTCCGTTTGGGTTTGTACTCGATCAACACCTTAGCTGAGGTAAGAAAACGGGTTTAGATCGTGATGGAAACAACCACTCGAGTGAAAGTTTAGATCCTCATTATCGTTTATAAAAAAAAAAGGAGAAAATGGAATATAAACATTGATATCTGATTAAGAAATTAATAAAAAAGTTTAGAGTGCCCGTACGGGGAAAAAAGATAAGCGGCCCATTATTGGTCCGTTAGAAAGTATCACCCTCGTGAAGGATAAAGATGACGTGGAAGATGAAAGTTGATGTGGAAGTCAACCATAAAAAACGGAAACACAAGGATGACGTCAAAACGGATCCGTTCCCCTCCATCAGGTGTATGACGAGTTCCTCCAGCATCGTTTTGCTCTTTAAAGGCTCTTTTAAAGGGCCACAGATTGGGGGAGACTTCGAGATATTATTTGCGTAGATTTTTCAAAATGCCGAAAGTAAACGATTGTGTTTGGATTGAGGTACAACATGGACACGGAAGACCTCATGATTGGTAACAAAACTATTAAAATACGGGAGAACGACATGGTGTGGGAAGGAATGAAGTACCGAGGAAGAAACCAGCTGTGGAGTTTACTGACTCGCAGTACGAAACGTACGACCCCGAAGTGTTGGCCTCATACGGCTCGATTCTAAAAGACAGTAATGCCTTATATCGAAACTACGACCCTTACTTTGGAAAGCCCAAATCGAGTCGTGGTTACAAGTACGTACGTGATATCAAACCAATTTGGGAGGAAATAAAGAAGGAGAAAAGTGGTTGGCTAAAGAAATGGAAGAGGAAAAAGATTATGACGAATCGGAGTCGAACGAATCGGGGTCAGAAGAATCGTGAGTCTGAAGAATTTGTTCATATGACATTTGTGTGAAGTTGCTCATATGGTATTAGCGTGAAGTTGCTAGTATGCTATTAGCGTGAAGTTACTTATATGGCATTAATGTGAACTTGCTCTTATGGCATTAGCATGAAGATACTCGTATGGCATTAGCGTGAAGTTGCTCATATGACATTAGCATGAAGTTGTTCATATGACATTAGCGTGAAGTTACCCACTAGAAGTAACGTCATAGGAGGTAGCAAAAAGCACTTTCCCACCATCCTCCATATTGACGAAAACCGGAAGTGACATTACCCCGCCCCTCCATCACATGACCGGGAGTGACGTCATTAGGTTCACCGTGACGTCATAAGTGAGGTATCACGGAGGTAGCAAAAGGATGCAAAAAAGTAGCAAAAGGCACTTTCCCACAATCCTGCAGATCGAATGAAAAAGTGGGGGTAATGACGTCACTTCCCCCCCTCCCTCCAAATTTGACAAAAAAAAAGTAGCAAAGGGCACTTTTCCACCATCTTTCAGATTGAGAACAAAAAATAAGGTAGCAAAGGGCACTTTCCCACCATCCTCCAGATCGACGAAAACCGGAAGTGACGTCCCCACTTTTCATCACATGGCCGGAAGTGCATCATTACCCCCACTTTGATCACGTGACCGGAAGTGGGGGGTATATATGTGACCTAATATCGCATTATAACCCTTCTGCCGTCAAAACAACCCATCGATTCTCCAGAAGGTAGCGCTCTTGCGTAACGGCATTCGCATAAAAAACGTTCGGTTCCCTATGGCGCAACCAAGACTCTCGTCCATCCCATCAGCTTCGATTCTTTTTCTGCGACTTCCTTCTGTTCGATCCCCACCCATACAAAGTGTTTCTTCCACTGCCGTTTCTCCTCTCAGACCGGCGCTCTCTTCGATTCCCCCCAGCAACAACACCACCAACCTCGGCACCAGCCCCGTTCCTGTCTGCGTCAACGATCCGCGCCGCTTTAACACGTGGGCTGCAACTCTCAGTACGGGACTGGAAAACGTGGATATCAACATCCACTTCGTTCTTTCAACGGCAGAACACTTCTCTTCGGAACTTGCCTCACTATGCACAGAAAATGCTGCCCTCCGATCCTCGGTTGCTACAATAGACGATCATAACTTGACTCTTCAATTGGAGGTGGTCTCTCTCTCCAATGATTCGGAAATGCTTCAATCCCGTTTTCGCGTATTGCGCATGAACTATCGTTTGCTGTTTCCTCATTTTGCTGTTTCCTCGTTTGCTCGTTTCCTCATAAACTGTCGTGGTTATCTCCGCCTCCGTCGTCACCTCCATTGCGGGCCTACTACTGCAGCCTGTCCCGTCTTCACGTGACCCTAGAAGTGTTGCATCAACGTTCTTAACAGGACTCCCGTTCAGCGAGCCTATGCAGCAGCTCCCTCCCCGTTACCATCTCCGTACAACGATCCGTCGGCCACGGCCACCTGGTTCATCTGCCGATCCCTCCGGGTCCGGTCTACTTCTCCCGGCTGATGATCTTCCTTCGGTTCTTCCGACTCTTAGATGCCTCCCCGTTCCGCGGGAACGATCCTACCCTCCGTCCCCCCCCCCTCCCCCCCACTGGCAACCATCAGTGACCTAGGGGTTTTAACTACACCGTGCTCGCTGGAATCTGAGTGGCAGTTGGCGGCCTCCGACCCAAGCTGCCAACCCCTCTCATCTTACTCAATCTGGCAGTTCGATGATGCTCCGTCTTTCGTTCCTGTCTTTGCCGGGATCATCCACCGCTCGGACCACTCTACTAGAAGACTGCCATGTGCCATGTTCGCCATGCTGAAGACGGGCCAAGGGAGTCGCCCTGGGTTTCCACCTCCTACCATAGTGATCCCTTTTTCAACCATTTCGATCCTTACAAAAATGATATGTGAAAGTGCGAAACGGCCTCTACTGACCCGCGAGGCAGTCCGTTCCTGATTCTTCATCATCGATCCAGGTTTAGGACCGTTCCCCCTCGCACAATTCATCTTATTTTTCCGTAAAAATTCGCCACGTTCCCTCACCTTGCGATCCTTTCGGAGCCCTTCCTTTTTACAACACGGTAATGTTACTGGCGAAGACAAGTGACAAACTCTAACAACTCCCCTGCTAAGGCACGGAACATGCTACTACCTATTATCCATCATCATCCTTCACCCGATTCCGCCGTCCTTCGGCAGCCGTTCGTGGCCTGTGTTCCTTCCGGGCAACTGGTTCTCCTGTCTACATCTCCTTGCCGTGAGGACACGTTCCCCCGTTCCCGGACCATGACTTCTCGTGTGGGATCGTGCGTCTGGCTCCTCTGGGCAGCGTCACGATTTACCTCGACCCTTCGGTTCACCTCGATTCCTCCTGTGCTATGCCACCACCTGCTGCCTGTGCGCCGTCTTTCGCTAATCATCTAACTAACCTCACCTTCACATCTAGCCGTTTGACGATCGTTCCTCGTCGTAATGCTCGTCCTTCTCCGATCATGGTGATACGGACTGATCTCCACCACACACCCTGTGCTGTGCTCTGTTCCTGAATACGACGACCATTCCCCGGCCTTTGACAACCTGTTTGTCAAGTGGTCATTCTCTTTGTGTATCCACAAGTCCGCTCTCTACGATCGCCCTTGTGGTCCCAGCCAACTGTTCATCACCTCCAAGTTCCTGTCCAAGCCCCGCTTCCCGTCCTAAGGTGGGTTGACATCCGTTTCTTGCTTGTATCTCTACCTTCCCTTACGTGTCAAACCGTTTGTTGCTACCCTGGCATCTTCTGTTCCTGTTGCTCGCCCCCCATGGGACTGAGGATCCCGGGTCCTGGTGAGGGATACATTCGTTGGTTTCACCCGGACTTAGTCCGAGGGGCCACCGGCTCATAACATGGGTACTCCGAACCTAGCCCGCCTCCTTCGCTGACAAAGTCTGCGATACAAATAAAACGTAATAGCGATTTTCGTGGCAATAAAAACCCTAAAATACCAGGGCCACCAGGATAATTTTAGTTTTTGTTTGCCTTTACGAAAATATACATTACCTTTTACCCACCCAAGCCTCCCTACGGTTGGACTTAGTGGTTGCAACGGTTAAACGTGTAACCGATAACCATAGCAAGTTCGGTTAAACGGATTTTAATATCCGTGTTCGTGTAAACGTAATCTACCAAGATAGCATCAATGGACATGCAGCGCTACTTAGTTAAAACTTGACTTTCACTACTTTTCTCTCTCCCTCCCCCATCACCAGCGGCCAAACTCCTAAAGTAGACTCGTCCAAGCAACCCGGAGTATTTCGGGCACATGCATTTAACTGAGCTGTCAATCACGATTACAATTGGATCGTCAATCGTCATAGCTACGTCGTTTTATTTACCGCGTGCGCCAAGTCAGGTAATATTTTTCCTACAATGCCACCTTAAGAAAGCTTCTGCTGAGACAGTCAAATGTGAATTCTGCGGTACAGTTTTCAAATATGCAGGCGGATCAACTGGTTCCTTGAAAAATCGTCTTGGTGGAAAACACCCTACACCGCCAGCCGGTGAATAATTGACTATCAGATCCGTCTTTAATCCAAAAAATGTGGATCCAGCACGTAGATTAAACAATGGTCTGCATTTATTATTAAACTGTTACTGAATAATGCCAATAAACAATGGTCTACGTTTTTACTTAATTAACATTTTTTTTTAACAATTGTTTTGTGAACATGGTTAATACTCGGTTACACGGTAACCGAACGTTTTAAAAATAGATTAAACGTTTAATGAAATAACCGGTAATTGCGACCACTAGTTGGACTAGGTTCGTATGTGTTGGAAGAAAGATGCTGGGGATCACAGCGTCTGCTTTTTTTGCTGATCCCAGTTTGACTTGCGCAGTGAGTTACGAGACCGGCAGGGAAGCCAACTTTTAAGCTAGGGTTAATAGTGCTCCATGGGCGGGAGGACTGCTATAGAAATAAAAGGTAATGTATATTTTCATAAAGGCATACAAAAACCAGGTGGCCCTGGTATTTTAGTGTTCTTAACAACGATTGCCTATGTAACCAAATTGAAATTGGCTAACCTAGCACCCTAAACTGGCCTAGAATGAAATTCTAACCTAATTTGTAATCTGATTTTTGGGAAACGATTAAAGTACGATTGTTTTTAATAGTTATGAAACAATAACTCAACAGTTTTTTTTTCTTTCCTTTTCTTCTTTTCCCAAGACTCCGATTAAGTTAAATCTTCATTCAGATGTATCAGTAATCCGGTATCTGCGCCAAAATTTGAAATAGATTTGGGGGGGGGGGGGAACTTTAACTAACGAATAAAGAAGTTGGTGAATTGTAAACTGTGCCATTTGAGACAACTAACCGTAAGATCTCCTGGGCCCGGGAGTAAGGGTGAAGTACTTCTGGGACAGTCAGTTTTGGCCAGCAGCGAGGAAAGCATCTTGATCGGGAGGTGAATTTTGAGGTTCGCTGGCGCTGGAGGCCTCCATGGATCTGGGTGATGATGTGTGGGGGACCCTCCACATCACTGCGGGGCCTTCGTTGATGGAAACTTCATCGGCGCTGGGGCGAATTGTTCTTGAAAAGTGTTGTACCGCTGTGGATATAGGCAGTAGCACCGGCCCAATGATCTTGAGTCATGTTGCTGGTCAATGTGCTTCCAAGTTCAGTTAGCTCTTGATTGAACTGCTCCCAGTTGCAATTCTCTTACCTTTCATGTAGATTATCCATATTCGATTGCGAAGGGTTCTTAGTCAGTAAGGAATGGTGCTCGAAGCAGTTTAGGGCGAGGACACGTGTTTTTACCCTAGTAACCGTTTCCCATCAACTTGAATTTATTTTCATTAATTAATCGATCAGCTGATGATGTTTGAGTACAACAATAATTGAGCCTAACAAATGAAAGCTTAATTTCAAGTTGAACTTAGCGGAGCATTTGACACGCGTTGTTATCGATATTTGACAACCCATTTTGGCTATTAAGATTTTGAAATAAAAGCTTTCTTAACTGTTTAGCTAGTAACCAATGATTTATAGTTACGATTTCCAAGTGAATTTTCGTGCTTAAGCACTTAGTTATTATTTCCTGACTGTTTTTGCACTGATTGATTGTGATTGTATTTTAAATGTTGAAAAATTGTTTGTAGTTGCCTTGAAAATATCGTTACCTTTTTTAAAGCATTCTCCTTCTCAAAATGCTGTTCAATCTAGAGAAATTAAATCGAAGATGTCCTTCCGGTTCGCTACCTACTGTGCAGCCTCCTTTATATAAAAGCCGAAGCGGAGCGGTATGCTCACCTTTTCTTCTCTAGCCGCCGTGCTGTTCACTTCGCTCCCGCTGTGTTTCTCGTCCCACGTTCCGCATTCCTCGGTAACGCCGTCCCCATGCCACGTGCCAAAGGGACACCGAAGGACGGTTCTTCATCCCGTACTCCTCGTTCCGCGTCCCCTCAGGCTTTGCCAGTTGTGGACAATGTTGAAATTCTAGAACTGACGACGGAACAGGATTCGTTGGAACAAATGCTTCCCCCTCCGAATCCCTTTCTTCCCGAGCCATCTGTACCAGTCCCCTGCGACACTGCAGCTATGTTCCCTATCCCCTGTAGCCAGCCTCCGCAGGTACGGGACCTGCATTCCCTTTCCGAAGAGCTCCGGAAAGTTGCTGCCAAGCTGGCCTCCTCGGTGGGACTGCAACTCACTCCCCTGGACTTATCTTCACATTCCTCTCTGCCCTCAGTAACGGAATGTTCCGCCACTCAGCGAACCGATGATCTTCTCACCTCATCCCAAGTGCATACTCTTATGGACTCCACCCTTCAAGCTTTCAAGCGAAAAGCACCCATCTCGGCCTATACTTTATCTTGGCCCACCTCCATCCCCAAGTGTCACCGTCCGTCCATTGAGGACGCTGGTCCTTCTTCTGTTCCGGAGAATCTGCCTCCACGTTCCGTTCCGCCAGTTCCTTTGCCAATTCTGCCTGTCCCTCCTGTGAACGACAACTTTGACTCTTATTACTCACCTGACCCATCCCTTTATGACCAGCCTGGCCCTCCGTATGCAAAAACCGGTAACCATTTTTGCACAGATCAAATCCCACAAGTCAGGGTACCTGATGCGGATCATCACTTCAGCCAAGAAGGCACCAGTTACGCAAGTTGACTGGTTTCTGACCAGGAGACTGAGCAAATATATCTGGGGATCCCACGCTCTTAAAAATACTGAAGAATTGCTAGACGCAGTGGACACCCTAAAACTCACAGCAGACCATTGCCTTGTGTCTTTCGATGTCACTGCATTGTTCCCTAGTCTCCCCCACTCCCTCTTACTTGCTATGTTCGACCAGTCTGCAGAAAAAGTGGGAGTAGACGAGCAAGACTACCAACTCGATAGGGAACTTCTCAAGCTTGTGTTGTCTTCGATTTATGTCACCTTTGGAGACCATACCTTCTGGCAAGTATCTGGGACCCCGATGGGATATTCCTGCTCGCCCGCGTTGGCGGAAATTGTGTTACAGTTTGTGGACCAACACATCGTTGACAAGTGCCCCGACCTGCTGCTGTGGAAAAGGTTTGTGGATGATGTTTTTGTGATACTCACTCAAGAAGTTCTTACTACCATCCTCTCCGAACTAAATTCCTGGCGTCCAGCTATCGTCTTTACACACGAAGAAGAAGTTGATAAGCACTTGCCTTTCCTCGATGTTCTCCTCAGCAGGGAAAAGGATGGAATCACCTATGAACCTTACCAAAAACCTGTGCACTCTGGGCGAGCGATTCCTTTTCACTCCAACCACCCACGCTCCCAACTGAAGGCAATTGTCGCCAATGAACTTTGCAGGATTGTGGCACATTCCTCGACCCCCCACACTGTTTCTCGCTCTTGGTAAGACGAAGTTTCTGCAACTCCACTACCCAGCTTCTGTTGTCAACACAGAAACCAAGAAGTCGTGGTTTCGGGCCCGCGAAAGAAGGAATCGAAGCAGGGAGAACAGGCCAGACGATGAACATCCGTTCGAAGTTGTCACGTATGTTCCAGGGAGGAGTGAGAAGTTACATAAAGTCCTTCAAGAGCACAGTGTGCGCTGCTTCTTCAAGCTCCCTCCCAACCTGAAAAAGTTGCTGAGAGCCAAGAGTAATTTGTCCCCCCCCCCTCCCCTCCGGCTTCCTCTGTGTCCAGTGCCCGTAGGTGGTCATCCACCCCCACCGCTACCCCCACCGGTTCCAACCCATCGCTATGCGACTAGGCTGTAGACCCGACTTGCCCAGCCTCTCCCACCTCCACTTCCACCTGCTTCTCCCCCTCCGATTACCCCACCTGTGGCAGTGCCCACTCCCAACTCCATCTTGGAAGGTGTCCCCTCCCACCTACTCTCGCAAAGTGGAGTCTTATACTGTGTCCCTTGCAGCGACTACAGCGCAGTGTACATTGGTGAGACTCATCGTAAGCTCCAAGCACGACTTGAAGAAGACGTCGGAGACACCTTGGGAGGAAAAGAGAAGAACGGAATTGCTCTCCATCATAAAAAAGAGAAACATGCCATCTCCTGGGATCGGACTTCTGTCCTCTTCAAATCCAACACACGCAACGATTGTCATATCAGGGCACTGGAGTCTCTTGCGATCAAACATTTCTCCAGGAATAGCATACCACTCATGAACATCCAGAATCCTGCTTATGCAAACATTGATCGCCTAGTGCGGCCAATTCTCGCGTCAAAATTTGACAGAAAGTGGGCACTCCAGATGCAACGCACGATATAGATCGGTGGTTCTCACACCTTGCACGAATTTCAAAAGGACGATGTAGTGACTCGCATTTTTCTAACTAACTTCTGAAGAAGGCGAACGCAATTATTTGCCGAAAATTTAAGTGAACATTTGTTGTGTTCTTCTGTGTGGTTTTGTGTGCTCTTTCTTCTATTATGTCTGGCCCTCCGTTCCAGGGGGACTTTGATCCTTCGGAAATCCCACTCCCTGAACTTTTGAAAACTGTTGAAGGGATCATTCCGGACTGCTTCCTATACAAGCCTGCCTCCGATCCAGTCTCCAAGAACCGTGGCCTTGCGACCGGTTTTGGCTATGGTCTGCGTGACCTACTCCCGCACCAGCCTCCATTGTTAGGACAATCAACAACACTCCTCACCACGTTACTCAGGACTGGTGGCGTCCTCCTTGGTAACGGGACGCCTCTCGAATTGGATAAAGATCCACCTTGTCCAGGCCGTGAAAATTACTACTTCCGTCCTATCGGGGAGGGGTCGGCCAATCCCAGGAACTTTGACACGTATCCCCAATCGGAATTCCTTACCGCTGATACCAAATTGGATTTTGGCTCATCCCTCTACCTTCCCCGAAGAGCTGCTGTGCCTGTCTTCGTCCTGCGGGACAACGACCGCATCCTCCGCCTTGGCCTTCATACTGCATGCCAGGCGGACGTCCACAGCACTGCCGCTAACGCACTGTGTGAAAGACTATACACGGATCCTCCTCCCGAGGACACTCTCCAACTAGCATTCCTTATCAACCAAGTTTTTAGGAAGAGTTGCTTTGCTACCTATCCTGTCATGAATTAGTTCACACGTGTGCTCTTCAACTCTACGCTCCTCCTACGAGAAATAGCCCTGAACACTATTCCCAATCTCCATGATTCAACTCGTTATCTCATCCGGAATCAGCCCATCTACGAATCAGAATCCCTTTTTCGTGGACTAATTCCTAAAGTGGCCCTTCACCGTGACATTTCTTGAAAGCCTCGTTACAATAAGAATCGCCACTTCAAACCTGACCAACCTAAAGAAGATTGGAAGGCCACGAATACGTCGGATCCTGCTCCGCCTCCGCCACCATGTTCCGCGTCGCCCATTCTGTCCCGTTCCCATGTATGGGGACCCGGTCGTATCCCGGGAAGTTCTTCCACTCCTGACAGACGACAACGTTCCTCCTCTCGTTCCCACAACAGGGGACGTGACAATTACTGACATTCCACCTCCCCCACAAGAAGTAGGGGGACGTCTTCGGTTCCATGTCAAAGCTTGGCGAAAGGTAACCGCAGATCCAGTGATTCTTTCCATTATTTTAAATGGCTTCAAGCCAAACATTTTACAGAAGCCCCCTGTGCAAGACCCTCCTTGGGAACTGGAGCACCAGCTGCCATCCCACTCCGGACGGGAAATAATGCCCCTCCTTCGAAACAAGCCATTTGTGTTGTGTTACCTCCGTTCACCCCAGGTTTTTACAGCAGCATCTTTCTGTGCTACAAGAAATCGGCGGAACGCGCCTCATTTTCAATCTAAAGCCACTGAATCAATTCATCCTCAATCCACATTTTCAGATGGAGACAGTCTCTTCCATCCGAAACTCCCTACAACCCAACGATTGGACAGTGTCACTAGATCTTGCGGACGCATATCTTCACATTCCGTTTCATCCCTCTGTCCGCCTCCTATTCCGTTTTCTACTAGAAAACGGGCTTCGGGCTAAAGGCCGCTCCACGCATCTTCACCAAGGTCTTACGTCCCGTTCTCGCCTATCTCCACCAACAAGGGATCCGCGTCCATGCCTTCCTAGACAACTGTCTTCTGCTCCATTCCAACCAGTCAACATTCCCCAAAAATCTACACAACATCGTGTCTCTTTTTCATCACCTGGGCCAAGGGATAAACCTTCTGAAATCTCGTCTCCAGCCTGCTCAAGCCTTCGTGTTCCTAGGGGTATTCTTCGACCTCAAACACTCCACTGTCATGCCATCCCCAGAACTCATCGAGAATCACCTACGAACCACCAGCGCCTTCCTACACATGCCTCTCCACACTTTCCGAGACCTTGCCTCCACCATCGGGACCATAGACTCCTTCGCAGACCTCGTCCCTTACGGTAGGTGGATGTCACGACTATTACATCATTAACGTTTGACTCAATGGGGCAATCCCCAACTAGCCCCGTCTCTACCATCTTAACCTCTCGTTCCCTCCTTCCCCACCGACACCTTCCGGTCGTGGAAGGACGTCCTCAATCTGACAGCCACAGTCTCTCTTCACGAACCTCTCCCTCAGATCCATGTTTTCATGGATGCGTCCCAATCAGGACGGGGAGTTCACATCGACAACCTTACCATCTCTGGCGAATGGCCAACAGGAACGACGTCCCACATCAATTATCTAGAACTATTAGCAGTCCTTCTCGGCCGTCAACATTTTCGGGACCATGTAACAGGACGAACAGTACAAGTCCACATAGACAACACCACTGCTGTAGCCTACCTCCGGAAGAGCGGCGAAACGCTATCCCTATCCATTCATCACGTCACCTCTCAGATTTTTCAACTATGCATCCAACTTCGTGTGTGCCTCCTGCCACTCCACATTCCGGGATGGCTGAACGTGATTGCCGATTGTCTCTCTCGCCGGGAGCCGCCCACCAGCGAATGGACGCTACATCCCACCATTTGTTCCGTCCTGTTCCACCTCTGGGATCACCCGATAGTCGACCTCTTCGCCATGAGGTACAATGCCAGACTTCCCCTGTTCGTCAGCCCCTTCCCAGATCCTCAGGCTTGGGCAGTGGACGCAGTAACCCTGAATTGGGGTCACCTCTTCGCATATGCCTTCCCCCCACCTCGTCGCCTCCCTCTTGTTCTACGCAAAATCGCCAACTCACATGGATGATTCCTTATCATAGCACCGAATTGGCCTGTAGCAGTTTGGTTCCCAATACTACTCAGCCTCCTCCTCGACTCTCTTCGTTGGCTGCCGAGCCGTCAGGACCTCTTGTCACAGCACAAGGGGACTGTCCTCCACCCGAACCACCAAGCCTTACGACCTCCACGGGCGGCTACTATCAACCAACTCCTCCGAGCATCTGGCATTCTTGAGGACGAGGCCACTCGTATTGCATCACGAGCCGTTCGTTCCTCTTCCAACAAGATTTACGACAGTCACTGGAAACGATAGCTTCATTGGTGTGTCACGGAACAGGTTAATCCAGTCTGTCCCCCTTTACACGACTGTTCAACAGTGGGCTCAGGGGCTCCACGATCTTAGTCTACCGCTCCGCCCTGAATGCTGTCTTCAAAGCTGATGGTCACAAAGATCTCCTCACAGACTGTAGGATCTTGTCCTTAATCCATTCCTTCCACCTGGACCGTCCACGCACTACAAGGCAGTTCCCAGATTGGGATCTATCCATCGTCCTTACGGCGCTCATGGCCCCACGCTACGAACCCATGAGCTCATCCAGACTCGGCCACCTTACAAGGAAGACGGTATTTCTGGTGGCTCTAGCTGCCTGCCTCCGATGCAGCGAATTACAGGCCCTTTTTGCCACTGTGAAAGACTTTTTTCCTGCCGGACTATACATAGTGTGACATTAACTCTGAGAGCATCGTTCTATGCCAAAACTCAGAAACCCGACGAACGAACTCGTCCCTTCATCATTCCTTCCCTATCAACCATCCTAGGGGACGAAGAGGAACGGCCTCATTGCCCCTGTTGCCCCTGTCCGAGCTATTCGCTTCTATCTTAAAGCTTCCAAACCAATACGGAGAGGACGCTCTCAGTTGTTTCTTCCTTTAGTAACAAAGTTGGTTCTACTTCGACACGCATGATTGCCACTTGACTTAAGAGCGTACAGGCCTACGAAGCGCTCGACATCAACTGCTTCTCTGAAGGCATCAGAATAACGGCCCATGAACTTGGTGTAATCTCCATGTCCGGGGCTCATTACAGCAATATTCCCATCTCTGACATAATGAAAACTGCTTCCTGGAGACATCCCCCAGTCTTCACGTCCCACTACCTTCGAGATGTGTCCCATCAAGCTGAGGGACTTAACCGCATCGGGCCATTCATAGCCGCCCGACGTGTACTTAGACCCCTTTTACACACTAATTTTTCTGTGAAGGGAACCGGCGCTACCTGAGGGCACTTGAGTCAAATGGCACCCTCCGTCTTCACAAAGTCTATGGGATTACTTTAAAAAATTTAATAGATATTTTCAAGGCAACTAGAAACTCCAAAATACCAGTATTACCTGGTTGATTTTGGTTTCCATTGCCTGTTGAAAATATACATTACCTTGGTCCCACCCTCCTCCCCTCTTGTCGCCATTTGGGCACAATAGAGGTCCGAAGAGGTGAGCATACCGCTCCGCTTCGGCTGTTACATGAAGGAGGCAGTAGGTAACAAACCGGAAAGACATCTTCGATTTAATCATTTTTAGAAGGAGAATGCTTTAAAAAAGGTAATGTTTAATTTGTCATGTTGAAAAATTGAAAAAAAATTTAACGCTAAAGTCAAAACACTTTGTTCAGTTGCTTTGGCCAATTTTCGATGAACTTCTTATTAAATTTATCAACATGACAAGCATTAGTCAAAGTAAAAACCTCCATCGCATTTTCACTAATGTATAATTTTTCGTGAAAATGTTCACGTATTAAGTTTGCGTAGCTGGTTTTTACGGGAATGTCTGATTTTGACACTCAAAGATTTCCCATTTCCCAGACTTTACAAAAACGTTACTATAACCGATAAGTAATGTCACCCTGCTGGGACAGCCAAACAATTAAATTATTAGCAGATAAAAAGCTTCAACGTCCCCCCCCCCCCATAGCATCCTTAATTTTAACTTGTTAGTGCGCGCCTTGTTGGTATTACTTTTGAATAATTGATTGTTGATTGAATTGTTGTATGAATAAATACATTAACGAATAATTTTCACTTATCTTGACGAAGTGAGGGCACTTGTTTTCGGGGGCCTGAACTCTACAACGACGGTTTCCACAGCTTCCTCTTATTCCTTAAGCTAGGGCCTTAGTGGGCCTCTTTACCTTGATGCTATGGATCCATGCTATGTATTCTGTATCTCTGTAGCTTTATTAATGTATTCCAGGAATGCTATGTACTTTGATGTATGGTCCAGTCCCTGGAGATCAGTGGTGAGGATGGCTCTGGCCTTGCCTGCCCCCAGGGGTAGCTGCAAGCGGAGATGGCTCATGGGATACCAGGATGTAGTACAGGAAGTACCTTGCACCACCTGTGGCGGGTACTGGCTGCAGCGCTAGGTACTTAAGGCCTTGAAGCCCCCTTCAGCCTCACTCTGGGAGCTAGTCCCCTAACCAGCTACAACTCTTCCTGAAGTATTCCACTCCGTTAAAAGCCCTGACTAGAGCATACTTGAACCACTGGACAACATCTCCTAAGGACAGACCGCATGGCCCTGGAATAAACCTTGAAATCACCATCCCTTCTGGAGTTCTTCCTTGTACCGTGCATAGTGGGGTTGCAATCGTCATATCAACAGACACAAGGGAATCACCTTTAGAGGAACCCTGGGAAAGTATGTTACCTATCGCTGAGACTGCGCCGTCACAAAAAATCGTCCTTGGTTGAGTTGGGTCTGGGTGCGAGAGGATAGGAGCCTTCAACAGAGCAATTTTAATGTTGTTGAATGTTTCATCACTCGGCGTCCCAAATAAACTCCTTGCGATCCTATTTCAGCAGTTTCATGACGGCAGCTCTCATGTGGAGCTGAAACCAACCCGGTAGGTCTAGAAATTGGCAGACCTCGACGTTTTTTTTGAGTGGCTAAGACTGTAAGATCAAGACCTTAGGACGGTTAGCTTTGACACCGTCATCGGTAACCAAATATACCAAAATCGACAGTTAGTTGATGCAAAACTGTTTTTTTTTAATTTGCAGGTAAGTATTCATACCCCATCATTTTAAATGTGGCTTCAAGACCAAAGAGGTGTGTTCTCCCCAGAGTTTTGAAGTAGGCCTATGTCGTCTATATAGTCCATAGCTTCTTATTGCTGCCCGGACTCAACAGCATTAAGCATGGCACGACCGAAATTGGTGCATCGAATTCCGCAAACCCTACATCACGCAACAAGGAAGATATGACGATGATGTGTGACGAAGGAAGTGATTGTGCCACTTTCCTTGCCCATCGTCACGTGCCTGTAGGCATCGTATAAATCGATATTCGGCCAGAGCTTGTGTTGGTGATACCGTGCAACGAGTGAGTCAATGAGCGGTAGCTTGGGCTTTCTGTGAGGACGGTACGTGAGGAAGATGAAGGATCTGTCACGTACCATCTTTACAGAAAGCCCATGTCCTCTGGCAGAGGTAGCCCTTTTGATTCGGGTCACTTGGTGGGACAGTTGAAAGCCATTGCAGCAGGCGAGTTCACCAGGATTATAAGGCATCCTACTTCGCTGGAAGTTGCACGTCCTTTCCTTCAAGAAGCGAAAGGCAGGTTCATCCTCGTAGGCTACTTCCCAAAGTGCCTCAAGTTGATGCAGCAGGTGTTGCAGAAAATGGATAAGAACGGAGGGAAAGATACGGAAGGAGAGGCAGTGCAGAGACCTAAGGTAGGTCATACCTACCTTCAGGGAGTGAGACAAGGTCCAGAAAATACTCGGCAATAACAGCTTTGACTTCTATGTGAAAAAAGAAGGGCTCAAAGAATTGCTCCTGCCGAAAGCAATATATAAAAGGGAAGGAAGTAGAAAGAAGAACTTCGAGGAGGATGAGGAAAGATTGCGAAAAATTGTGAACACAAGAGAAGGAGTGTATCGTGTACCATGTGCTGACTGCGATGCCGTCTATATTGGTGAGACACGTAAGGGCACGAGTCAAACAACGTATGAGTGACACCAGGAGCCGGATACAAACTGCATCGCAGTACACCAGATGGACACCTCACTCCGCATTCATTGGGAAAGAACTGAAACGTTGCTCATTTCAAACTTGAGGAGAGACTCACACCTTGCTATTCAACACCACGTTGCTGCTTTCCGAAAGCGTCTACGAAAAAAGTAGAATAACGGCCTTAAAAATAACAGAGGCAATGGACGAGCGTCGTGACCACCGGTCTGATGCGCACCTACCTTGTAAGTATCTGAGGCCAAGTTAACGCCCATTTCGAAGCGAATGGACTGTAAATAAGTGGTAGTGTTTAGAGTTTTTATTGCGAGCCTGATGAAGATTGTCGGCTAGGTTTTTCCATCCACAGCAGAATTTACTATCAAAAATTGGCCAAAAGATGAAAACCTTCTTGTCTTTCTGGAATCTTGCATATTTTTCCTCCGTAAGTAATGATATCATAATTTAAGAGGCCGGTCCTTTTTGGAAACTTGGCAGCTTCTCTTATACCAATTTTGGTTTTGGGTGTATTATGCATACTTTGCAAAATGCCCGGTGAAACGATCCTCCATGAAGGTTACTGGTGGGTCATTGGTTCACCAGGACAAATCAGTAATAGTGAAACCTTCCAGCGTGAATGCACTTGAAAAAGTCTTGGTGAACCACGGACACACCTTGAAAATGAGTAGCAGATTACTAGTTCACCAAGACTTATTGTCAACAGTAAAGCTTTTCCAAATAAATCAGTTCAGTTGCTACATTCTGATGAATCACTAATCTTCCACAAAGGTTAATGTGTGTTAGTGGTTAATCATGGATCCAACGAGTGAATAGAGTTGGGCTGAAAAGCTTCCTTATCTCAGTTTTTCAGAAGTAATCTAGTAGGCTACTGTTACCATGGAGACAGAACCCAAAATAGGTAAGATGTATATCGAATGCACAATGCGATAACTTGTTTTTCAGTCGCTTACATTCGGCACCAAACTCGAAATGCCACGAAAAACAACATTTTGGGTCCAACGCTATGCATTATGCTGAAGTTATTTCCTTGTGGTAATAGAATCAATTTGATCCTTCAATGATTAATCTTGATATTTCGTGATCTAATGTTAGTTCGGTTTATTTTTTTAAGGCCATACTTCATCGTTCCGAAGATCCTCCAAATCCGAAAAATGGAGCTTTGATCATGACTGGAAATAGAATTGACATTCAGATTTTTGCCATGACTCACGTTAGTATTTCTTAGTTACTAGTTAATAGCTGTGAAATTAGACAATTAAAAACATTCCACTTAATCCACTGTTTTGAATTAGTGTGCCCATACAGCCTCATCAGGGATATTTACGTTACAATAGTAAACAGAAATACTATGAAAGTCTTAATCAACAGTCAAATTGCTTATTTCCTCCATAAT
>JAHWFP010088949.1:82760-97494 GCA_023313725.1 Lithobius niger
AAGCGAGCAGCAACAGCCTAGTGGTCAGCGTCCTCGTCTCCAAACCCCTGCTAATGCTGGTTCGAATCCCCCGACTGACCTAACTTAAAAAAAAAGTATCGAAAAATAATTCATGCATTTAAGGGTTAAGATGGTGTCCCCGGGTCTTTTCGCATCCATGAATAGTAAAAAACTGACCCCCATCGATATGGTAAAGATTGTGTAAAAGACCATAAGTCATTAGTAGGTCAGCAATCAAGTAGCGCAGTTCGAGAGAGGGGAGATTCAAGGACTTTAAACGGCCAGGATACGATACGTTGAAAAGACCATGCAACAGCTTGATAAAACGCCGCTGGACCGACTCTGAGCTCGATGTCCCTAATAAGATGAGGTGACCAGACTGGCGAGACATACTCCAAGACTGGCCGTACATATGTCTTAAAAGCCCTAACCAGAGTAGTAACGTCCTGTGACCGAAAACATCTACCTATCAGAATAGCATGAATGCAAGCTGTTTTAACAACAGAGTTTATGTGAGTCGCTGATTTTAAATCATCCGAAAAGATGACACCAAGATCCTTAATGTTACATTCAGTTGTAAGTTTGGTTTGTCCAATGCTGTAAGAGAAATGTTCATTTTTTTTCCCATGTTCATTTTTTACATAATGATATGATGCTAACTACGCGACGACCGGAAATAAATTTGTGTCCGGTAAAATTTAAGATTAAATAAATTGTCGAGCTCTTGGGGGCAAGTTAAAATATCAAAAGATTAAGTAACTAGCTCAGTAAAAATGCTATAAAGCATTTAAATACGAATTATTTGCAGAGGCAGGTAATGTAGTTTGTGAAAGTCAGCCATTTTTCATAACGTTTATGGCCTTTAAACAGGAATAAAAAATATCGTTCTAGGTGTGTAATCCAACATGTATGTGAGGTTAAGTGCCAATTGACAGCCCCTCCTATTGACACAACTAAGCTAGTGTATGTATTTAGGCTTTTTGCCTGAAATAAAATCATGAAAATAAATACAAATGTACAGGCGTTTTGAATAACGGCGACCTGAAGTTGAGTTCGGAAGCGTCAGGTTTTGGCGCTATACGTTTTGGTGAATATAGAAAGTTCGGATGAACGGATTTTAATTCTGTTTGGGCCTGATTGTAGTGCACAGCGTGATCTTCGATTGGAGAGAAGTTTCAGTTGGGCCAATTTAAAACTGTTGCGAAAATAGTGTCCATTTTGGGAAAAAAAAACATGTCCGTTTTTAGCGGCGTTGTCCAGTTTGAGCAGTTTTTCTAATAGCTGTAGAAAAATATTGGAGTTGAATTAAGACAATCTGTTCCGGTAGAACTGACGGTGATATATTGGGCTATTAAGGGCTGCAAAGATGGGTCGTTTTAGTCCATTATTCGTGGAGATATGATGGTTTGAAGTGCGAGGCCTTTTGGCGCTGGAGTGCCAAAGAAAAAAAGTGTTCGTTGCGCCCTGAAACACGAGGCTCAGTTATACCTTGCCTTTGCCTTACTGCTGGAGGTGGCTGCCAGAGTTTCTCACTCATTACGTAGCTGGTCATGGCATACTAATATCACGGTCATGTTTGTTAAATCTAAAGCAATTTTATGTAGGATAGTTGCATTAATAATTCATAGTGAAAAAACAAGTTATGTCAAGTTTCCTATTTTGTTCCCTCTAAAATACGACGGCATGTAGTCCATGCTGTTAGTGCAAAAACATTTCAGTTCCGGCAACAAGCTCCATATTGTACATGGAAGCTGCTCACATGTTGTGGTTTACAAATCCGCCGGGAGACACTCCCGGAAGTGACGACGTATAGCCGTGATGACGTCATCAAAATGGCCACCACGCGATGTACTAAATCTGTACTATCTCCGGAACTAATTGATTAATCCTATCGTGCTACCTATTGTTGGAAAGATAATTTAATTTGCTAAAAGAATTACCTGAACAATATACACCATACATCTGTTAGTTTTGGTTTAATCTGAAGAAAAGCATAATATGACTGCTGTGCGATATACTATTTCCCAATTATCTCCGGAACTAATCGGTCAATCTTTTCGTGGATCCTATCGTTGGAAAGGTAATTTAATTTGCTAAAAGAAATGCCGGAACAATGTATGCCGTAAATCTATTGGTTTCTACGTAATTTGAAGGAAAACACATGTCGTCCTCAAAATGGCGACCATGCAATATACTAAATCTCGTGTATCTCCAGAACTAATTGATCAATCTTATCTTGCGACCTATCGTTGGAAAGACAATTTTTTCTTCTAAAGGAAATGCCTGAACAATGTATCCCGTAAATAATTTGGTTTTTATTTAATGTGAATGAAAAGATAATGTGCATGTAATTATTGCCGCTTTATATGTGGCTCTCTTGGAAACGGTAAATTATTAAAGCTGTGTCGTATTGTTCAAAGTGCGTCACTTGAACAGTGACCTTCACTGGCACACGGTAGTGTACAAGAAAGTAATTTTTTAATATGGCATCTCGTTCCTCCCTTACTACACTTGCAAGTCTATAGAGGCTACGTTACCCCAGCAGTTATCATCCATCCCAGAATATCTATTCAGCCGATTCTTGTTGCCTCCTCTTAAACGGCTATCTGAACTGTCAAGTCGTCACCCTGATTCTGATGACCTCATTCTGCAGATTATGATAGCCTGCGATGCTAACCTTGTGTGCGTACCTACTTTGTTTTACGTGCGATCCGCCGATGGCTTTAGAATGCTGTCTGCCCTTCATGGTGTTGCAACAAAGGCTTGAACAAAGTTTTCGTTCTAGCCACTACCTGCTAACTCACAACCATTCATTGAAATTACAGCCATTTCTATGTGCAGCTTTGTGATAGTTGATCGGCCTTAAACTGGTGTCTGTGATGGATTGATCTTCTTAAGAATACTTATTATAATGTTCATGGCACGGCGAACCATGGATGAGGAATTCACATCATATATTGGGAGCAGAATTGATGTGCTTTTACCTTTCAAACCTTCATGGATGTTTTGACGAGAATGGAAGGCTACCCAGCATAGCACTTTACCTTCGTGGTGAGCCTTGCTTCTGGTGGATTCTGACCAGTCCATCATTTGCACGGGTGTATCAATCGTTTTTTTTTTTCAACCATTGGTAAGGGTGCATCACATGAACATTTAGTCGTATGAGGAAGACTTGTGGAGGACTCAGGCAAGCCTATCCTGCTTTATTCTTTGATTGTCCTAGGTTGAGACTGGTTGTCACAGACATACCTTCTGGTGGGTGAAAGGTGAGACATGCCTGTTCCATAGAATGAGTTCGCCTATGTACTGAAGGCTGTGTTCTGTATTATCAATTGCAGCACAAGTGAATACATGATAGATAACAAAACGCAGAACAAAACCAACTTTAATTACAAATATAAAGTGGCAATAATTACGTAGATTTGTGTTTCTTCAAATTAAACAAAAAAAACTTACGGCATACATTGTCCTTGCAGTTCTTTTGGGGAATTAAATTATACTCGCTGTACCCCCGGCATAACATACGCCGGTCTTGCCGGTACCTAAGTGAAATACTGTACTGGGTAGAATAAGTGAAAAGGGTGCCGACTGCCCCTCTGTCTCCTTCGAACTCCGGCGTAACATACACCGGTGTTGCTGATTCCCGCATGTGTGAACGTGAAATAAAAACGTATGGCGAATCCTCCCTCTTCGAGCACCCATCTTCCCCCTATCCCTCACGTTCCCAACTGTGGTGAGATACCCACATGCAGCCCCCCTCGATCTCTGTCCCCTCCTACGTTCCCTGCCCTGCTACCCCGTGTATTCTCCCATTGTATGGTTTGAAACCCAACCACCACCCCTCCTCCCCCCCCTCTCTTGAAATCCATGGTGTTTTGTTTTCTTAAGGAAGTAAATAACTTTTTCACTGGAGGTCAACGCAGTGTTGCTCAACCAACTTTGAAACTTTTCAACTTTGCTCTAATAGTCAGCATTATTGAAGCAATAGTCTTTGTTTCTAATTGTTAGAGTACATATCCATTCTCATTGTCGGCCGCCTGCCATTTTTTCTCTGCTACCGTGGCAAGAATGAGCCCACTCGCGCTCTTGCTGATTGTTGAAGCTTCATTTGTTTAATCATGATCCCTCACCGCTCAGCGACGCAGCGTTTCGTTTAGGTTCGAGGGGTCTTTCTTGTTCCCAGTACCTTGTGCTCGTTGCTTGCGGTGCGGTGATTGGACAATGGTCAGTAGGGTAGTTAGGCACTTGTTCTGGTACTGGTCCTTGTTCATGATGTATTAGTAGTTAGATGTAAGTAGAGTAGTTTGAGCACATGGTGTAACAGGCCAGTATAAGCTCTAATAAATATCTTCATCAATATCTCACTGCTCATTAGCAAAATAAATATATATAGATTTCCAACAATAGGTCGCAGGATAAGATTGATATATTCGTTCCGGAGATACCACAGATTAGTATATCATATGGCGGTCATTTTCATGACGCTTTATTACGTTTTTCTATATATTAAACAACAACTGATATATATATATACGGCAAATTGCTCCGGCATTTCTTTTAACCAATTAAATTATCTTTCCAACAATAGGTTACACCATAAGATTAATCTATTAGTTCCAGAGATACACGAGATTTAGTATATCGTATAGTGGCCGTTTTCAGGACGTCATAATATGTTTTCCTTCAAATTACGCAGAAACTAATAGATTTACGACATACATTGTTCAGGTATGTCTTTTAGCAAATTAAGTTACCTTTCCAATGATAGTTCGCACGAAAAAATTGTTCGATTAGTTCCGCAGATAATTAAGAATTAACATATCATACAGCAGTCATTTTATGGTTTTTTTTTTCAGATTAAAACAAAACTAACAAATTTATGGCATATATTGTTCAGGCATTTTTTTTAGCAAATTAAATTATCTTTCCAACAATAGTTCACACGTTAGGATTGATCGATTAGTTCCATAGATAATAGACATTTAGTATGTCGCATGGTGACCATTTTGATGATGTCACCACGGCTTACGTCGTCACTTCCGGGAGTGTCTTTGCAAACTACAACATGTAAACAGCTTCCATGTGCAATATGCAGCTTGTTGCCGGAACTGAAATGTTTTGGCACTTTTTGTCGCTAAGAGCGCGTACTAATGTGAAGAAATGCTCCGACTTGCAAAAGAAAAGCCTTGTTTTTTTCTCTGCGTGTAGTACTGATGCAGCCGAATAGATTGTTGGCTATGATCATTAGTTGGCTTGGAAACAAAAATATTCGTAATCTTAAAACTTAAACAAAATGCTGTCTTAAGTTAGTGGTAATGTTTTTGGGTTCATGGCCTAATTTCATTTAATTTTGTTTGAGAGGTTAACCGCTTGCAATGTTCCGTTATTTGCAGTATAATCTGCTTAACCGGGAAAAATCCCCTTGCGTTCCTGCTACAGAATTTTGGAATTGCGTTGAAAGGTGTCATGTGGATTATTTTCGCACATTTGATTGCAGGTAGGTACAATTTACCCATATATTTTACACAGTCCTCTTAGCGTAAATGTATGTACAAACGTTTTTAAAAGCAGCCTAGCATTTGATGCCAAGCATTTAGACAGTTTGCAATAATTCGGTACAAGTCTCCAGCATTTTAAAGCAAGATTTTCAGCAAATCTTTGAAAATACATAAAGAGGAGGACTGGCAGGTGAGAGGCCGGTCGGGAAATTGGGTGCTACCGATTTAATAAAATTTAATAGTTTCTTCGAGTCTATTTTTACAAAGCCAGATGTAGGAGACCTAACACCTACTTTGACGTCCAGTTGCACTGATTTTGCGCCAGATATCAACATAGCCTACGCAGGTATTTTGAACCTTATTTCAAACGTCAAAGAAAGTAAAGCAGCGGGATCAGATGGCATTGTTGGTTGCATGCTGAAAAGGACACAAGCAATGAGTGCAAGGTATCTATTGCATATTTTTAAGCAAAGTTTGAACGAGGGAGTGGTGCCAGAAGACTGGAAGATTGCTGCTGTTGTGCCGTTGCATAAAACTGGTAAGAGGAATGTTGCAACAACTATCGTCCAGTATCGCCAAGAATTTATAGGGTTGGGGAGGAGAATTTGCGACTGAGACCCATACTGAAACGTCTTAGATACGTTCACATTAGTTAAATCTTACTTTATAGAGGGTGCCACGTGTTTTATGTGGGAATTTCTACACAGTTTTTAGCCTTAAATTAAACTAAACTACACGAAACTAGCTTATATTTAATTATTATTTAGCCTAGCTTAGTTGTAATTTAGTTTACTTTAGATTTGGGCTGAAAAATGAGCAAAAATTACCAGATAGTACACGTGGCGGCCGCTGAAAACTCGGACTGAACTAATGGGGACGAACCTAACGTGTTTCAATAGGGACTTTTTAGAGTTACAAATTCTCCTCCCAAACAGTATAAATTCTTGGTATAGCTGACCTCTATTTTCTGCAAAATGATGGAGCATGTACTTGTTAGCAATCTTATAGCACATTTGGAACTGAACAATCTTCTCTCTCAGAGACAGTTTGGCTTCCGAAAAGGATCATATGAACTATTGCTTTTAGATATGATACAAGGCATTGCTACTGGACTTGACGAAGCAACTATGGTACCGTTGACCTTGTAACCTTAGACATGGCTAAAGCATTCGACTCAGTGCCTCATGACCTGTTACTTCTGAAACTTAAAAGCTACGACGCGTCTGCACAGATTGTCGACTGGTATCGTGCTTTTCTTCAGGACAGGAAACACTTAGTGGTTGTAAACGGTGCAAGGTCGACGATAGCTCCAGTCTCATCTGGCGGTCCGCAAGGGTCCGTTAATGGCCCTATTCTGTTTTTAATTTACATTAACGACTTAACCGAAGTTATTGAATCTAATAGGCACTCTTCGCGGATGATTCGACATTGTACAGAATTATTTCTGAGGCTACGGATAGAGATATTTTACAAAATGATTTGGAGCATATCGCAGACTGGTGCGTCAAGTGGAAAATGAATCTGAATGCTAGCAAGACCAAAGTTTTATCAGTTTCTAGAAATAAAAATGTGGTTATTCCAGAGTACACTATGGGTGGAGGTACTCTTCAGGTAGTGAATAAACTGTATTCTGGGAGTACAAATTACTAACAAGCTGAAATGGAATGACCATATTTTGAGTCTTTGTGCCGACGCAAACGCCAAAGTCGGGTTCATAAAACGTGTACTTCATGGCACTCCACCAGGCACCAGAGAATTAGTTTTTAATGCTTTGGTTAGATCTAAACTTGACTGCTGCTGTGCTGTCTGGCACCCAGGTACTCAATTTTTAATTGATTCTCTTGAAGGCGTGCAGCGTCGTTGTGATGTCCTAGACAGGGACACACCTGAGCCGAGCGTGGACACCAATGGTTAAGAAAGAACACGGACAACCAGAGTGTAGGCTACTGCTGATAAGACAGTTTTACTTCCTGTAGGGATCAGTATATATATAGTGAGTGATACAGGAAGTCATGTGATTGATAATAATTCTATATACAATAATGGAATAGCCTATTAGGTAATTATAGGGTAATCTGGGTAGGGTTAACATACTGACATGAAATTGAAGGAGGCCATTGTGGAGCACACAAGTTACGACTCCACAATACAGCGAGCGAAAAAAAAAGAAAACAGTAATCTAAGCCTAGCTGAAAATAAAATCATGATTACGAAGGCAAGATGTATTTTTTAGTTCACTGTCTATTTTAAAGATACACAAGTACGATGTTCAGGTTTTTTAAAAAAAATTAACATTTCAGAAACTGACTGAAAACTTGTCAGTTTAAATTTTTTTTCTTTTATATTTCAGAAACAATTTTTTACAGTAAGTTCCTTTAGAAATTTTAGTGTAGTTGTTGTTCCATGTAGCCTTTTTTGGTTAAATTTCAATATTTAAAAAATTTACTGCAGCTGGAACGCAACAGCGTTGCTGTGAACATCTGGCATCCAACAAAGACTGGTTGCCGATGTTGTATTGGTTAGAGATACACCGGAGTGGAAATTGTTGCTCCAGCAATTTTTAGTTCCGATGTGTGAAGGATGTTGTACATGAAAATACAAAAAAGAAACAAAGAGATAAAACCGTGAAATTATTTTTTCACACAAACAACAATATACACTACATTTTTACCTAATTTTAAAGGCGGACTTGTTTAAAATTAACAAAGCCGATTCTCTGCACGATTAACTTTAGACAGACATGTTAGCGTTACTCGCTTCAAGTTAAGAATTTTCGTTAAATTCACGAGCAACTAGATGACTACGAAAAACGAAGAAATTGTAGCCACTTGGTAATTTTCCCAAAAAAAACCTACAAATTGAGCTTGTCAGGAGCTCTACGCAATCTTTTTGTACGATTTGGTGGATTTAGAAGTTGCGCAGCAATATCGTCTTGAGTTGGCGATAGCACAACGTTACGTTTATTAGGATTCGATTTCGATTTCTTGTTAGCATGACTTGGCTTCGGCGATGATTGTTTAGCAGATGGTGACGTAACAACCGAGGAATGTTGTGACCTTTCTGGCTTCAAGTTTTCTACGGAAAAGACGCTGTTATTAGCCAAAGGTGATTGGTTATTTACGTTTGTAGACTCATCCACTTCGTGTGTGAGGGGTAATTTCGCTGGAGATTTCCTGCCACCTGATGACTTGTAAGGCAAATTCTCGGCTGATTTTCCAAGCTGATTGATTGGTGGATAGGAGCCCTCGGCAACAGAAATTGACTTTTTGGATTGGCCAAGAGATCTGCCAGCAGGAATTAAGTCAGCAGAATTTGGCTTTGCACGTGTGTTACCGCCAAAAGACATGCTTTTTGAAATAGAGTGATGGTGCTCATTATTATTCACGATGGAATTATTGCTTTTCACTGTCAGATTAAGTGCGTTTGGTGACTGTTCTGAATATTCATGCTCAGTGGTATGTAATCTTAGCTGTTCACGAATTTCATTACCGTTAGTGTCAACGATAATATAGGATTGATTACTGCCTATCCGAGTTACTTTACCTACTGACCATAGCCTATCGTTCGTAGTACTAAAGTCACGGTACCAAACATTATCGCCTATTTGATACAGTTTCAACTCACGATGGTGGGTGCTCTGTACTTGTTGTAATTGTTTACGGCGAATGGCTGCAATAGGATCAGGGAACAATAAATCCAGCCGAGATTTTAATTCTCGGTTAAAGTATAATTTTCCGGGTGTTGCTTGCGTGGTAGCGGAGATAGTGATCCGCGCTGATAATAAGTAGAAATTTATACTTTCTTGAATAGTAGACCCCTGTCGCCGTGCGGCCTTGTAGATTCTCTTGAAATTGCGGACATAAATTTCTGCCAATCCGTTGATCCAGGGCACAAAACTCTGGCCCGTCGTGTGCCTAATCCCATTGGATTTTAACCAATTTTGGAATTCTGCGGACATAAATTGGGCAGCATTGTCCGTAACTAAGCTGTCCATTAAACCATATTGAGCAATATAATTGTTTAACACGTCAATAACTCGTGCGGACGTAGTCTTCATTTTATGCACAAAAGGAATTTTTGAATGTGCATCAACTAGTATAAAAAACATGCAATTGTCCATCGGGCCGAGAAAATCCGCGTGCTTTCTAGCATTAGGTTTTGGCCCAGATGTTTTGAGTATCTTTATACTCTTGACAATTTTGGCATGATTTAACTTTGTTTTCAATGTCAGAGTGAATCTTAGGCCACCAGACTTTTTACCTAGCTAAACTTTTCAATTTAACTATGCCTAAGTGAGCACTATGTAGATCTTTCAAGATTTGTCTCCGCAAGGCCGTCGGCACCAGGACTCTGTACCCCCAAAATAAAGTTTCGTTTTCGACCGAGATTTCAGTACGGCATGTGAAGTACGGTAACAGATCGGGAATTTCGCATTTGTCAGGCCAGCCATGGTTCACGTAGCGATAGACTTTGGAAAGAAATTTATCACGTTTACTTTCAAGGACGAGAGTCTCGTTTAAAACTGGAAGATTTGAAACAGTTTCTAAAGCAAGAATATTGTATTGTTCTTCCGCTTTTTCGAATGCCTTGGTATTTGGTAGGGGAAGTCGCGAAACGCGTCTGCTGTTAAGTTAAGCTTTCCGGGAATTCAAACTCGTAGTCGTACGCATTAAGCATTACTGCCCAACGCTAACCCTGGCGGCTACCATTTGCGGTATTTCTTTTTTAGGGCCAAAAATCCAAACTAAGACCTTTTGGTCAGACTGTAGTATAAATCACTGACCATAAACGTATTCATGAAACCGCTTCACTCCCCAAGCCACACTGAGAGCTTCCCGATCAAAATGCGAGTAGCCCATTTCTACTTGAGTTAGCTTACGTGAAGCAAAAGCTATCAGCCGCGATTCACGGTTTTTCATGACATGCATAAGGCATACGCCGACCCCGTAAGGGCAGCCGTCACAAACGAGTTTGAGCTTTAATTTCGGATCGTAATGAACCAGAACTTTAGATTTACGAAATAATTCTTTTACTTTACTCGCAGCTCGGTCACATTCTGCCCCCCAAACCAACTTCACACTTGGGCTTAATAAACGTGTAACAGGTCACAGAATATGAGCGAGATTTGGTTGATATTTTGAGTAATGGTTTACAAAACCCAAAAAGCTTTGTAGCTCTTGAATACATGTTGGGTTAGGAGCGTTTGTGACTGCTTCAATAACCTCAGGGAGTGTATGCAGGCCTTCTGCATTTATCATGTGGCCTAACTATTTTAATTCAGGCCACGACAGTTTACACTTCTCGATCTTAAGTTTGGCTCCTGCATCTTGTAAAGCATTTAACAGCTTGTTTAATGATTCGTCATGTGCAACCCCCTCCCCGCTCACCAGGATGTCATCGTAAAACTGGAGACATTTGGGGATTTTACTGGTTACTTGAGTCATTACCCTCTGGGAAATTCCAGGGCTGGACGCTAGGCCCAGGGGTACGCGAAGCCATCTAAACAAACCCAGGGGTGTGTATATTGTTAAAGCTTCTTGTGACTCTTTATCGAGTTCAATTTGCAGAAAGGCATCCTTAAGATCGATAAGGGAAAGAGTGTCACTGCCTGCTAATTCATTAAATAATTCTGCGGCCGTGGGAACCGGATAGTGGTTGACTTCCAATTGTGGGTTTACGGTGGTCTTACAATCACCTATCACCCGGATTTGGCCATCCGGTTTATGAACTATAACAATGGGCATAGACCACTGAGAGGTTTCCACAGGCTCTAGAATTCCAAGGCCAACCAACCTACGAATTTCTTCGTTAGCCTTTTCTTTGAGTGCTAACGGAACTGGTCTCACACGACAGTACACAGGCTTTGCATCAGGTTTTAAATGAATTTTGGCTTTGAAATTCTTTAAACTTACCCATGCCTTCACTAATTAGCTCAGGAAAACCCTTTACTATTTCGGAAGTATCAACTGGTGTAATGCTAGTTTTAATTTTCTTTGCACTTTTCTTAGGTTTAACTTTTGTTTTGTAGGTCATAAAATGGATGGTAGTCAACCCGAAAAATAGAAAGCCAATCCTTTCCATTAAAGCAGGTTTATACAATTTGGAAACTAAAGCATCCAAGTGTTCAATTTGACCTTTAACTTCAACCTTCAGACTTACAGTGTAAATTGTGTTCTCAATTCAGTCTGTGTAAGAGTAGCGAGTACGGACTTAGTTTTAAAGGACAGTCCGCAAAATATTTTTGATGCCACTCAATAGGTATAATGGATGCGTCCGCCCCGGAATCTAGTTCCATTTCTAGCTTGACACCATTTAGGCAGACTGGCATATTCCATTTATGGATTTTCATAGAATTAACTACTACCATGATCTTATTGGTTTGAAGGGGAATTGAAATGTGGTCCTGAAGCTTGACTCAGTCCAAGAGTATTATTTTTCAGAACAAGATAGTCGTTGTCTGAATCGCTATCAGACCCGGAACCAGACTCTGAATTTTCGGCGACAACATCCTGGTCATTCGCTGTCACTATCGCGTTCGAGTTTATTAACGCGTGTTTTTGTAGCTAGACTTCTGCCTAGCCTTAAAATTTGTGCTAGACTCCACAGTCGTGCTACCCGAATAGTGTTTAATAAATTCACTTATGGTGCCTGCATGTTCGGCATGATGAACAATTTAGGATGGCAGCCTTTGTGTGTTAGCAGAAGGGACCGGCGACTTGGAATGTTACAGAAGATTTTCCACATGAACACAATTTTGAATCCTGTTGACTACCTTGTCTCCCCTGACTACATTGAGAGGCATGATCACGTTAAGAAAATCAGAAGATTTCAGTGCAGAACAAATGTTCTGGCCAGTTCTTTTTTCAAAAAACTATTTGTGACTGGAATGATTTAACAAGTGAAACTGTGCAAAATCAAAACTTTATTGCATTCAATAAAAGTTAGGTTGCTCAGCATACTCCAATACAGTGCAGCCACTCTGATACATTTATTTATTTATTTTTGTTTTAGATGTTGTTCTAATGCCTTATGGTGCTACGACTAATTTAAATAAATAAACTACGGACCACTTTTTTTTCTTTGTTGGTTCTTTTCGCCCCAAAAGTTGAGTAGCACCAGACCACGTACGACAGGGTATGGACGCTTTTGTCCATTTTCTGCGGGGTGGGAGGGGGGTTTTGATGTATAATGAGGGTATGCTTTTGCCCATTTTTTTGGTTACTCTTTTCAAGTGGGGCTTCGGCTTTCCGAAATATGCTTGTGTTTTAAAATATATGCAAACAGGTTGATATTGAGGAAATCTAGTCCTTTAACTTTTACGCAAAATGTCAACAATTTTGTTCGAAACTTCTAATAACTCAAAAAAATATTACGAGGAAATCGAACAAAGCTGGCTAGGGAGTTTAGGGAGCACTGTTAGCTTCCCCAGTGCACCCCGGAATCTGAAGCATTTTTAAGGTACATCACTACCGTATCTTTTCACATATTCTCGAGAAATTTATTTGGCACGCTATAAATTACAGAATATACTGAAATGCATTTTGGGGCAGCCTCACCAGACTAATCCCTGTGCCAGTGCGTTTACTTCCCTTCCCATTCCTTTCTGCTTATTTATTTTTCTATCTTACCTGAATTTTAGCATTCTCATTTCTCATACTCCCATGCTGTTTTGTGCTAGACATTAAAGACTTCGGAGGGTTGCTACCTACTCAGGGTGGCATTCTACCTGGAAAACCGGGAAAATTCAGGGAATTTATCAAGTCTGGAAAATTCAGGGAAAAATCAGGGAATTTGACAAATATTTACCGAAAATCGGGGATTTTGAACATTTTCCAGAAAATCTTTCATCTATAAAGGTAATGCGGATTTAATTTTTTCTTCTACAACCTTCACTTTATTTCAGTTAAAACTTCATTTCCTTTTTGTTTCATTTATAATAAAGTGAAAACTCCTTAGGCCTAAGTAATATGGGACGTTATGTGTTACTGAGTTTTTAATTTTGTTCGGGAGATTGTGGCCTTATCCCGATTTTTATAAATACCATTAGGGCAGTGCAATTTTTGATTTAGTAAACCAATGCGATAATAGTTATTACGATTTGAGTGAAATTGCGGTTTGACTAAATTTTTTTTTAGTCCTGTACTGCACCTTCCTTCGACCAAAAAAATATCAGGGAAAATTGTTAGTATTGATCTGAAAAATCTGGAAAAATCGGGGAATTTCATCATTAGCTCTTGAACGCCACCAAGCTACTGTGCATTGGTTCTGCGCAGCCTCCATGGTATATAAGCAGGGTTTGCACAAGCCTGGAAAAGGCTTGAAAAGGCCTGAAAAATGGCAAAGTGTTTTCCAGACCTGGAAAAGGCTTGAATTTTGGCCTGTGACTTGAAAAGGCTTGAATTTTCGTATTTGTAGTAGCCACTACCGTATTTTTTGCCAACTCAGAAATCGTGTTATGGTGTCTTTATTGACGTACAAGTGATTTAAATGTGCTCAAATATTGACGAGCGTCAATAGCGCTCCTACCATAATGGACTCCTAGCCGGCCTTTCACAAAGGGGGCGCGCTCACTAGTTCGTATGCAGACGGTCTTGACTCGCGTCGCGTGACGTCACGGGATGATGGCCCCCAACGCGTTCAAAAGTAAAGCGCTACGAATGAACCTATCTTGAGCCTGCCATACGGCATAACAGAACAGTTATTCGAGGAATAAGCCTATAGCAGGAAAGGGGGTTTTCCCGGGATTCCCAGATTTCGAATGCTACAAGAGGGCGGCCGAACGTGGTTACGATCCCTCAAATCAAGCGCGATTTTCATCAAACAAAAGCAATTTCACGTTAGTTTTCATGACACCAGCAACAAAAATTCTAATTACCGTAAATCGCGTATTAAACGCCCAGTTAATGCTAACGCCCAGCCCCCTAAAATGCTTGAAAGTCAAAAATCGTAATAAACTGCTGTTGACGCCCACCCCTTAAAAATAATCGATTTTCAGTGGCAAATTTAACTAAAGTTTTAACGAAATCAACGTTTCATCCACTTAATCTTGGTTTTTCTGTGTCAAAATTAAATAAAAGCTTCATATATTTAACAAAATCAACTTTATCCAACATGATTCACGGGAGCATTTGTAATCACGGAAACTTCGGAAATATTAGGCCTAACGATCGATCATTGACATGGGTGATGTGGATTCAGTCTAGCAAAAACACAATGCCTTTATTCTCATTTATTCA
>JAHWFP010088950.1:5434-17141 GCA_023313725.1 Lithobius niger
GCAAAATTTTAAGTTGCCAAAGCATCTTACTTTAAGACGGCAACATCAACTTAAAATAATACAGCAATACCATCTTATTGTAAGAAGCCAAAAGTCTAAAAGACGGATGCAAGATCTTAAGTTTCCAAAGCATCGTACTTTAAGACGGCACCATCGACTTAAAAGAATACAGCAATACCGTCTTACTGTAAGATGCCAAAAGTCTAAAAAAAACGGATGCAAATATCACAACTTAGTTTAAGATGCTTACTTTTTTTTGCAGTGCAACCGAAAGGCCTGCTATTACCGGAAGTGCTGCTATTAAATCTTGGTATGGTACGTTTTTCTATTCCACCATTAAGTCTTGGTGTGATATGTTTTATTATTAATAACAACCAACAGCGTACGGAAGAAACGGAAAAGCGAACTGGTGGTTCAAACGTTGTGATGTACGAACGGAAACTAAAAAAAAACACGATTATCTGCCTGATTTTCTCATCATTCACTGTCAACCAGCATTTTTAATTTTGAGGTTTGTGATGATGATGTTTGTTATATTGTTTTTGTTCAGAGAAAAAAAAATATTACAGATTTTTTACTTTGCTATCATTTTTTTTTGCTTTAGTTCCCTTTTAATTTGCTTTCATTCCGTTTTATCAATTCACCTTTGGCAATTCAACGGCAGCGGCTAGCCATTCAGTATGCTGTGCAACTGCATCCTATGCAATCCAGTCCTGCTTGGCCCATGGTTTTCGGACGCGACTTACACGTTGGTCGTTGGCAGATGCAGATTGGATAAGGGTAATTTCCGTGATGGGCTCTAGCAGTGATATCGGGAAATGACCTTTGAAATGCTCAGTCTTGGGCTTAGGGAGATGCTAGTGGTCCCTTGCAGTGTTTTAAGTGCCATTCCGTCTGCCAGGCCTCGCAAAAATTTCCACTGAAACAGCAAGGTACTAGCAGGAGTTCCTACAGCTGCATAATTGGTAGGATGAATATCGGCAGATTTCCACTGATGGATTGAGTTGACGTGACATAATACTTGCACGCATGAGAGAGTAGATTGCCCATTGCCGTCCATCAGGCCATCCTGTGTGTTCGGCAAAACTTCTTGCTATCGGTCCGGCTGTTGAAAGTATCACCGACTTTCGGGGCATGCATTTTATCGGGTTTAACGATTCCACTTGTACCCAACAATCCTTGGAGTCCTACACCCTCGTAACCTCTAGGATCAGCAAGTCCAAACTGTGCTTTCCAATTTTCCTCGCCTGCGGACGACTGTGATTTTCTGCTGGATCCGGGCCGTTTCGGGATAGCTGGGAATAGGCACGCTGATGCAGCAGCAAATATGGCCATACTGGTTCCCTCCAAAGGTATCTCAGCCTCTTTCCCTACGTCTGAGGTTGCATGTTGCTTGCCACGCCTTGTAGAACAACCACAAGATTGTAATTCACTGCGGGCTATTAAAGGCACTGTACATGCATGGCACTCGCCTTGTCACCACAATTGCTGAGAAGAGATGGTATTGACCCGTTAACGTATTGATCACGTGAATCTTACACAGTGCTTCCTTTTATCTGGCATATTCCTACTAAATGACATTGGTTTCACCGGGCACGTATGCTACATCATGTGCTTAGAAAAAGGTCACCATCTGGATGGTGTTCATCGGCATTTCCATTTTCCGCGAGAATTAGGACATCAGTGTCTGTTTCTCTGCCCTCAGTTTTTTAATTTTGCAAGGAGGTAGAGATATTCGACAAGACGGTAATTTGTTGTGCAGGAGCAACCCGGACACCTACACTGTGAATGAGGTTGGCGCTAATAACCTAGCTGTCGATGCGCCATAAACAAACCGCCCCATAACTCTCGCACTTGAATCGAAGACATTATTTAAGATATCACCTGGTTTGTAATTAAGAGCACAGGTAATGTATGTAAAGCTAAGAACGCAGGGAAAATTTCCATCGTAAAAATATATTAAAGTTTCAAGTGTGTAGAAAATAAATAACAGTAAGTGGTGCACTTTAATGGCTTATATATTTAAGAAACATAAACAGCTTTACGTAGTGCGTAGGAAAAAAGAATTTGTAATTATCAAAAGAAAATTCTAGTTGGAGGTGTGATAAGTCTGCTTAGCATTATGAACAACCTATCCTAACCAAAGTAACGTTACTTATGGTTAAACAATCCAACTTTACATTGAAAACTTGTTGCCAAATCTAAACTTGATTTGCAGTTTAAGAAAATTGGTTGTCCCAACGACGGACGGCCTTCACGCTGGTGGAAAAGAAGAAAGAACTATATTGGCAAATCGAAGGACGGCTAACAAACTGGTAGGACAAAAAAGAAATACGTTGGTCCTACTAAGGACAGCCCACAAACTGGGGGAAACAAAAAAATAATACGTGGCCCAATGAAGGACGTTCAACATACTGTTGAAGCAGAAAAAGAAATACATTGACCCAATGAAGGCCAGCCAACATAATGAAGAAGCAGAACAGCACTACGTTTTTCCAATGAAAGACGGCCAACATGTTGGTAGAGCAACATATCTCCGTTTTAAGATTTGATTGAGCACTAGAGGCTAATATGCCTTTTTCGGCCACCCCTTTAGTCTATTTTAATTTGTATCATATCGTAGCTTTATGTACTCTTTCGTACCGTCTAGCATCTTTTCATATCTTTTTTTTACCCTTTTTTACTCTTACGTTCCTTTGTGTACCGTTTCGTAACCTATGTAGCCTTCTTTACCCTACGTACCCTATTGTACCCTTACATTGTGTCATTTATTTATTTACCCATTATCTCCTTTTTCAATCAATCATATATTGGTTTTTAATCCTATGTACCCTTATGTACTTTTTTGTATCCAATCGTACCCTTATGTTCCCTTTTGTATCCAATCGTACCCTTAATGTACCCTTTTGTAGCCAATTGTAGAAATAGAAATAGAAATAGAGATTGACGGTGCACGAAGCACCCACCCACCCCCCAAAACCCCAAAGAAGTTAAGCAACTAGAGCGTCATAGTGAGATTTGAAAGCGTTGAGTGAAGGAGCGCAAACAACAGATTAAGGAAGGGAGTTCCGGGGTTGAACAACCCTTTCCGTGAAAAAGTGAAAGCGTAGTTTAGTCCGAGATACAGTGCCAGAGTGGCCACGAGTGAAGTTGACATTTGGAATGAGGGAAAGAACAGGGTCCACATCAAGAAGATTGTAAATAAGTTGGTAGGTAAGTACCATGTCGCCATGATGAAAACGATCATGGATGGAGGAAAGCCCAAGTTTACGTAGGCGATCGGAATAAGGTAACGAACGAATAGTGTGACACCATTTGGTAAAACGACGTTGGCAATTTTCAAGACGATTAAGTGAGTAAAGATTGTAGGGACGACAAATTTGGGAGCAGTAACCAAAGAATGGGAGGAGAAAGGTTTTATATAAAATAGCAAACAGGGAAGGGGTAAGGTTCGAGAAACTTTTCAGTACAAAATGGGCTTTTCGAAAGACTTTGGACATGACAATTTCAGTGTGAAGATTGAAATATAAAGGTATCCAATCGTACCCTTATATACCCTTTTGTATTCAATCGTATCCTCCTTATGCACCCTTTTGCATCCAATCGTACACTTATGTGCCCTTTTGTATCCAATCATATTCTTATGTATCCTTTTGTACCAATTTTACCCTTACGAATCCAATTGTACCCTTGCGTACCCTCATATGTACCCTTTTGTATCCAATTGTACTCTTATGTACCCTTTTGTATCCAATCGTACTCTTATGTACCCTTTGGATCCAATCGTACCCTTGTGTACCCTTTTGTATCCAATCACACCATTATGCACCCTTTTGTATCTAATCGTACCCTTATGTGCCGTTTTGTATCCAATCGTATTCTTACGTAACCTTTTGTATCAATTTTACCCTTACGAATCCAATTGTACCCTTATGTACCATTTTGTATGCACTCGTACCCATATGTACCCTTTTGTATCCAGTTGTACTCTTATGTACCCTTTTGTATCCTATGTATGTTTTGCATCCAATCGTACCCTTATGTACCCTTTTGTATCCAATCGTACCCAAATGTACCGTTTTGTAGGCAATCGTACCCTTACATACACTTTTGTATCCTATGTATGTTTCCTTTTGTAGTTATTCATTTACATTTTCATTTGCAATTCTTTCTCTTACAGGTTTAAAAATCTCACACGAAAATCTGTCGGACGGTTCATTTTCATAAGGTGAAACTTTGATCCTAGCAGAGGCTCATAAATAGACTTTATTCAGCATCAAAAACTTGAAAACTTTTTGAAGAAAGTATAAGACGTCATATTATTGGGAACCGGTTTGTGTTTTATTAGATGAACGCTTAAGAAATTACAAGCTGAAAACTGTTTTTGAACGCTGCTTTCAATCTTCTTCTTGGATTCTTGCAAAGCGTTATTTAATACGCCTTTTCTTGATTTACTTTGGAATATTACTCGTAAATGGTTTGTGTTCGGAGTGATGAACAGTTCAGATGTTACGAGCCGAAACCTAACTTTTTTATTCTAATATTATCTGTTGTCTTGAACTTTACGAAATTTGAGTATGAAGGTTAATTGAAAATAAGCCATTAGCAAAAACCACACACAAAGCCACCTTTATGTTTCATTCGCATTTACTGATACGGCTACTCGTCCAGTGAAATGAGGATAATTGATCTTGCTATTGAGGTCACAACCACGATCAAAGCTTAATTCCACCGAAAGAGCCCGTTCAAGTCGCCAGTTCGAATCCGTGTCAAGAAACTCCATTAAACCAAAAGTGTATAAATGTTCCTTCCTGTACTACGTTACTTTTATTGTACGAATTTTGCTGATGGCTTGTTTACAATTTACCTTGATATTATTCACAACGATTTGTGTTTATTTATTTCTCATATGTTAACCCTTATGAGTGTATTTTGGCATTCTCTCTTCCTTGCAGATCATGAAATACTTTCGGTCTAACAGAGCCCTGGTCATAGCGATGTCCTCAACATAGAGTTCTGTGAGTTATCTTCAAGCCATGGAACGAGTGTGCCGTATCGGTGAAGTCAGTCTAGTAGTTATTCGGTAATGGCCTGGTTCACAAGTATGAACTTGGTTAATGTCACTCGAATGAAACGTTTCTAACGGTGCTTATTGTAGACTACCACGTTAGTTCTATTATATGATTTCCCCTAATGTCCTATTTCCATCAGCATCAACTTAGAAGCAATAACAGAAAAACCGTTTTTGGGATGACATTTGAATAAATTCACCGTCCTTGGATTATTTCCATATACTGAGTGCCGACCTGGTTTTATTTAAAATGCACAAACTACGCACAACAGACCAGTCCACATCGGATTCTGCGTGTTGGAACAATCCAAGCAGGTGATGCTCGAGTTACACCAGGATTTTATGAAGGAACGGTGTAGCAACAATTAAGTGTCACCTTTTGCTAACAGATACCGACAATCTGATGAATGTACTAGAAACACAAGATATTTACGCAGACATGGAAATCTCGTCTCATCTATTCAAAACTAGCAATTACCCTAAAGACCATTTTTCGTATAGTAAACTTAACAAAAAGAAATTGGGCACTTTTAATGATAAAACGGATGGGAAGCCTATTTCAGAATTTGTGGATTAAGATCGAAAATACATTCTTTCGAATGAGGAAGGATCTGTGAAGATGGCAGGGAAGGGAATACAACGAAATGTATTACATGATGTTGTGATGTATGATGATTATTTAAACTGTTTACGTCAGCACGAGACGTTTTCTTACAAACAAACGTCAATATGGAGTTTCAAACATGAATTTTCTTCAATTTTACAAAAAAAAGTAGGACTAGCCTTTTTTGACACGAAGGTTCATGTACAGTCAGAGGCATTTCCAATGTTACATTCGCTGCCCGATGCTTCCCTGCTTGGGCAAGCTTCCCTGCTCGACAGGTTGTTCGATGTCAACGAAGTAGGAGGGGAGAGCTGCAGTGCGGAGTGTTGGCATATTATTTAGGTTTGTTATTTCCCGGGCCCAGCGCAAAGTTTTAACCTGAGGTCGCTTTGCCCAGACCCCGTAAACTCATTAATGGGGTGCCCTGAAAAGACCTTTATAATCTACAGAATTTTTTTTATACTAGTGATGATATGGAGGCTTTCCATTTTTCAAACCATCACTGAGTAGGAGCGAGACCCCCTGCCAGGTGGGGCCCGGGTTAATTTTTCCTCTATGCCCGCCCCCCCCCCCGCCTTACAACTAGTGGTGTAGAGTTAAACGAAATAATTTTCGAGGTATGGTTATCAAACAAAGGGTAAGAGAGGGAACAGTAAGCTTCCAAACAACAATCCGTAAGATATTTTCAGTTTTTAACTCCTTCATAAAGTGTAATAATAATATAGGTTTGTTGCAAACGCAACTGGAGCGACAAGGACCGGGTGGTCACTGACTGCCGTCCGATGTTAAAACGAAAAAAATTTATATTATAAAAGTTATAAAAGTGTTCAGCATGAAGGTGATGAATTTCATATCCTATCCAGCCTGCCCACGTTTGCCCTATACGAATTTAAGTTGGAAAGTAAGCTTACAGGGGGTTTCTTACAGGTGCTTTTGGGTTCCATTTTACATGCAATCAAACCTATTCCCGTAGGTCCGATTTTTGCGTGCCCCTTTTGCTCCCCTCCCCCATTAGTCCCAGTCGTGCAGTGGTAAAGCAAATTAGTGTTGGGCTTGGGCTATGGTTAGCAAACGAAAAGTTAGAAGAGGGTGGCACAGCTATAGTTTGTTCCACATTATGTTTTCAGAAAACTGACTGAATGACGACTCGTTTCCTTGCACTAAGAATGCAAAAACGTGTGGATATCACACTTGTAGACTCAACAAAGTTACTGTTACAGTGTACAAATGGGATGTTTACGGATTTTTTGCACTCGTAGTGGAAGAAAACGTGGCGTCATACAGTTAGTTTTCTGAAAGCATAATGTGGAACAAAGTATACCAAACGATAATCCTTAAAATATTTTTAGATTTTTTACTTCTACATAGTGCATTGAACATAAAGCTGACGGATGTTATCTCCCATTCCGCTAGTCAAAAAGTAATAAGCTTACAGGGTCCTTAGTTCAGTTTTACTGACCGTTGCTTTCTCTGAGTAACAGTTTTGCTACATGAAGTCAAATCTATTTCCATTGAGAACAAATGGAGAACTGTGAGTAGTTCGTATAATAGTAGATACTGCGGCTATTCTGAAAATATAAATAAATAAATAAGAAAAAAACCGCATGAGCCTGCTCCTGTCCACGGTGGCGAGGCTACTAGGGGGAGGGGCATGAGTCAAGGGTGGGCACTGCCTCGTAACATTGTTCCGTGCTCACCCAGCTTACAAACAAAACTTACAAACTTACAAACAAAAAATACAAATCCAAGTTGTTTGTATTAATACAGTTGTTTATAATTTAAAAAAATGGAAATTTGACAGGATCGAATATTAAAATTTAATACCCGGCTGATTAAAAGCGAGTTGGTAGTTAGGCATAGTGTTGGACGGGGGGGGGGGGGTTGTCTTCGGCAATCGAATTGCTTCTGGGTTACTCAGTATAACTACTAATACACTGGCCCACCCAAGTCGAAATGGTGCCAGACCTTGCCCCGCTCCCCCTGCCAGCCAGTTTAATCGGGCGTCACTACAGCTTTTCGAGAATTGGTGCTATAGTTCTGCTATTGTCCGTGCCTGCTGGATGAAACCACTGCTTACTACAGCTCTGGTGGCTAGCTGTGCACATGTATCAAGTAATCGTGTATTTGCCCTCCCCCCCCCCCCCCCCCCCGGTGCCTCGCCACTTTTGAGAGAAGCAGGTTCATGCGGTTTTTTTCTTATTTATTTAGGTTTCAGAATCGCCGCATCATCTACTATTATACGAACTACTCAAAGTTTTCCATTGGTTCTCATTGGAAATAGATTCAATTTCATGTAGCAAAACTGTTATTCAGGGAAAGTAATCTTATTACTTTTTGACTAGGGAGATAACATCCGTCAGCTTCATGTTCAACGCACTATGCAGAAGTTAAAAATCTAAAAATATTTTAGAGATTATTGTTGGTAGCTGTGCGTTTCATTTGCTAACCATAGCCCAAGCCCAACACTAATTTGGTTTACCACTGCACGACTGGGAGTAATGGGGGGCGGGGGGCAAAGGGGCCACACAGAAATCGGACTTATAGAAATAGGTTTGACTGGCTGTAGCAAAACTGGTACTCAGGAAGACCAACAATCATTAAAATGGAACCAAAGAGCACCTGTAAGAACCCCTGTCAGCTTACTTAAATTCGAACAAGGCAAACGTGGGCAGGCCGGTAGGAGATTATAATCCATCACCTTCATGCTCAACACTTTATGAAGGAGTTAAAAATCTAAAAATATCTTAAGGATTGTTGTTTGAGCGCTCACTGTTTGCCCTCTGACCCTTCGTTTGCTAACCAGTATTCATACCTCCAACATTATTTCGTTTATCTCTACACCACTAGTTGTAAGGCAAGGGGAGGGGAGCAAAGGGGAAAAATTAACCCGTGCCCCACCTGGCAGGGGGTCTCGCTCCTACTCAGTGATGGTTAAAAAAAAGGAAAGCCCCCATATTATCACTAATATAGAAAAAATTCTTCCCATTATAAAGGTCTTTTCAGGGCACCCAATTAATGAGTTTATGGGCCTGGGCAAAGAAACCTTAGTTTAAAACTTTGCGCTGGGCCCGGGGAACAACAAACGTAAATAATACGCCAACACTATGCACTGCATCTCTCCCCTCCTACTTCGTTGACATCGAACAACCTGTCCAGCAGGGAAGCTTGTCCAAGCAGGGAAGCATCGAACAGCGAATGTAACATTGGAAATGCCCCTGACTGTACTTGGAGACGGTGTAAATTCACTGCCTTATTTGCATTATTCACTTAGGTAATCCTTTTGTTTGTAAATAGTTTCACTGACCGTGGGAGGTCTTGACTGTCTCTGTGAATAGCCAACCCAGTACATACCATCGATTGCATAAAGGAAGTTAATTGTCTCAAATTACTCGTTACTGGATAATTGGTTCCCGTTAATTCCTATTTTCTCCGAGGCTGTTGGACGCAAGTATTGTTTATTCAGTTATGCAGTCAGGTGAATGGATCGTTACATTTGATAAGAGTTGAAAGGGAATGAGGAAGAAATAGGGAGAGGCTACGTGATGGAATGGTATAGTGTTCCACAGTCCCTGACTTTCATACTAGTTTAGTTTTAGGCAAAAATGAACGAAAATGAGTGTTCAGATTAATTTAGGTTTAATTAACAGTAGTGACACCTTTACAAGAGTCTTGTGCATCGTTGTCATATATTTGACCTTGACCTTTGACTTTATGTATAATGTGTTTGAGCATGACCGAAACCGAAACCGTCACCATTTTGGAGGACGGTCATCTTGGACCGACCAATGAGCATCGCCATCTGGGTCGTGAAGTCACTTCCGATTGGGCACGTGACCTATGGCGTCACTTCCGGCACACTACCTGATTAATTAACACTACTAACATTGTATTCCAATCGGTTCATGCTTTTGGCCATAACTGTGGAACAATTGAGAAAGAGCAAAATGTCATTTGTTCGAGCTGAAACAGGATCACGTTCACTTTGTTAACTGTGTCGATAAATACTATTTCTTTCCTAATTCTTTCCTATAATTCTTTCCTAATAATTCTTAACTAATTCTTTCCTATAAATGAGTGCAAAACAGGTTAATAAGCAACTTTAGCTCATGAATAAGTAATATTTTAATTACGCTACAAGAGCTAACATTAGATATACAAGTAATAAAGCCTAAACCACGCATCTATGGTAAGAGAATGTGTACCACATTAGCAACAACTTTATATCATGAATAAGTAATATTTCAATTACGTTACATGAGCTAACATTAGCTAATTAGTAATAGATGGCAACGAATGTTCAGGCTTTTAAAATGAATTTGTACTGCTGATATTCATGATGCTTGTCAGTGAAAAGCAGTTCGTGTATGAAATTACCATTATACATTAGTAGCCCCTAACCATGATTGGCCAGCTATGATTTCAGTCTATTAATTAGTTAAAAAGCAATGAAGCAACGCTTGCAGTTTCTAGAAAAAAAATGGGATTCTGCTTATATGCGAATGTTGCGTGATGAAAATGGGTAGCTTAACTTGGTCGCTACGAATAAATTATTAGTGTTCTTTTTTATTATGCAACATTCAACTGCTATCGGTCGTTGGGCTGCAGTGTTGTCTACTATTCTAGTTTAAAAGTCCACGTTTCACACAGAGGCCTACTGTTCGAGTGGAAATATTACTTATAGGAACGGTAAGTGCATACGACACACTGTACCTGATTGAGAACACTTTTCCCACGTTCGTTAGATATGTATATACGAAGTGTGGAATCCTTTCTCCTAAGATTCTGTACTACAAAATTCATTCACCTTACAGAGAATTTAAAAGCAATCCGGATTTTCGTGTGACACAGTCATTCAATCAATTGGTTTATAGTACTAACACGATATAATGCTAGTTCGATTGTCAGCAACGGTCGACATTCTATTTACTATATAATGGCTACTTATTTTGATCGGTAGAATCACGTGATATGATCAAACGAGTCTATTTTGAACAAGAGTACTTCACTCTTTGTTACTAATTTACTACATGGTCATACATATTGGGCCAAAACTCTGAATAGGCTTGGTAGATCTGTCCACAACTTTGTTCATCATTGTGAGCTAATAATTAAATACCACGTCATGGAAATCCCCTGAATAAGAGGCCATCTTACCGACTCCAAAAAGATTAACTGAATAATTATGGTAAAGGAGCCCAGATAGCTGGAATGATAGGTGGCTCCATCGCTTGAGAACACGCGGAGAATTTAGAAAACCGACATGGCTTCTTAAGTCTGTCAACAAACGGCGATGCACAGCAAAGCTCGTCGATTTGGTGCTTTCTGAGTATTGTGGAACAAACCGCTCAGACAGTGTTTTATTCAGGGAGTCTTAGTTGTGTTTAGCAAACAGTTGAGAACATCAGAGTGATAGTAACAACAATGTGCTACAACTCAAACAGCAATGCACTCCTGTGAACAATAACACAACATGGCATCAAGAAAGAAGAATAAGGTCACCCAGTGACTGATCGTCTACAGATATGTAACGCATGATAGTACAGCGAAGTTCAGCATTATCCATTGTAAACGGCCAGTAGACGCCATCCAAATAATAACATTTTACACGATATAAAAAACTATTTCTTCGAATTCCAGTCTTTTTTATCCATTAACATTGACTTGCGGTTCTGTACAACTACTTCGCTATTTACAACGCTACACAATGGTGTGTAGTTCAAAAGTTTAACATCGTGATGGCCTTGACGATCATTGAAACCAATTTGTCGAATTTCTCTACTACAAAATGCATTCACCTTAAAGAGAATTTAAAAGCAATCCGGATTTCCGTGTGACTCAGTCATTCAATCAATTGGTTTATAGAACTAACACAATATAATGCTAGTTCGATTCTCACCAACGGTCGACATTCTATTTATTATATAATGGCTACTTATTTTGATCGGTAGAATCACGTGATATGATCAAACGAGTCTATTTTGAACAAGAGTACTTCTCTTTGTTACTAATTCACTACATGGTTAAAATATACA